>ML682036.1:3778327-3821311 GCA_007922195.1 Podocnemis expansa
AGCTCATGCAAAAAATAAATCTGTTAGTCTTAAAGTGCCACACAACTCCTTGTTGTTTTTTTGTTCTTCACACACTCTCTCTCTTTCCCTCTCTCTCTCTCAAAGAACTGCAGGAGTAGAATGGGTCCCAATAACCATATTTACTAACTATAAACAACAAAGTGTAGCTACACAATCTTCACTGCTGGTTTGGCAGGGTTCCAGCAGCTTCTGAAAACAATGGGGGGTGGGCCACTAAAGGACTTAAAAATCATTTAAAGGTATATTATCCCATTTCTACACACTATAAAAGCCAACTACATCAATGTCCTTAAACAGCCTAGTTTTTACTAATATCATAACATTTTAGGTTATTAAGCCAGTTCAGAATGGACATAATTGTAAATATTTGACTGCATGAATCCCTTTGGAATTTTCTGCTTTACCTCTAAGTGTTGTCTTTGGATTTGTTTGACCACAGGCAATGGAGTGAGGATGGTGGGTATGTGTCCCTGGAAAGATTGAATTGACACTTAGGGTTTAGCTCAAACAGGCAATTGTCAAACATGGACTGTGTGGTCACGAAAAAACTGAGGTTTCCAGTGATTTGGCTCATCTTACATCACTGCGTCAACAGTTTGGACACTAAGGCTATGTCTGTATCTGCCCAAATTAGTTCGGACTTACTAGTCCAAACTTAGAAGTTCAAGATTAGTCAGAACTAACCATGGGTTAGTTTGAACTAACCGGGAACTTTTAGTTTGAACTAACTACGCATTCTAGTTCAAATGAATGCTTAGTTTAAACTAGAATGCCAATGTTCCCTGTAACCTGCATGGCAGCGTGGGCACGCAGCCCCCACCACTGCCCTGCACAAGGAGCACTGCTGGCCACACATGGCTGGCAGCCACAGTCCCTACCCGGCTGGAAGACAGAGTTTTCCAGCCCTCTGAAAGCTTCCTTTTAGCCGGCAGGTTTTAAACCTCCTGCTCAGAGTAAGGTCTCACTGAGCATGTGCAGAACCTCTGCACATGCTCACTGAGACCTTCTTCAGCTGGCTGAGTGGCCGGTGACAGGGCCGCATTGCTCCAGCGGTCTGGTAAGGGGGTGGAGGATGAATGGGACAGGGCAGGGGCAGCTGGCCATGAAAGGCAAGCTGGAGGGGTGTGTGGGGGCAGGATCGGGCCAGCTCAGGGGGTGACCGGGAGAGGGAGAGGGGGGGTTAGGGTGGGAGAAGGGGATTGAGCCGGGGGGGGAGGGAGGCAGAATTGCTGCACAGCGAGCACCCTATGTTGCTTAGCTGCATATGCCGCTTAGGGGGAACATTGTAGAACGTGCGGTTACTTTGCACTAATGGCTTAGTTCAAGCTTCTTTAGTTCAAAGTAAGCCTGAGTTTGGGTCTTGCCCACACCTAGTTTGGACTGAAGTTCAAACTAAGTATGGAAGTCTGAACTAACCTTGGTACTAACTAGTTCGAACTAAGCTTTCTTCTTCAAGCGCTGCTCATGTACATTCAGTTACAGATGTCTACGTGCCATAGCACATGGTAGCTCAGAGAGTCTTTAGCCTTAGCCTGTCAGGTCAGGGCACACAGCCAATGCCCCCTCTGTGCGGCGACAGCAGCTATATAGGTGACCATGACCCTAACCCTTCCAGTTCCCTTTTCCGCCCTCCGCGACTGTTTCAGATCAGCCAAAACTTGCGAAAGCAAGTGTCTGTCTTTCCTTCATGCAAAATTAAAATGCTGGGCTTTAAACTGTGTCTGGCATATTCCAAAGCTTTCCCACTCAACAATCCTCACGAGACATGCCTCATGTGTCTGAGTGAGTCACACCTCACAGTGTAGTGCTCCATTTTCCCATCCTTTAAACATAGGACTCGCAAGGACAGAGAGCAGCACTTACGCACTCTTGTTGAGGACCGTGCGTCCACCTCTGATGCCTCCCGAGCCACTAGTGCTCCGCCAGCACCCTGAGCAACTCCTGCCCTGGAGTCTTGTCACCGACTGCCGGCGCAAAGTTCAAAGCCACGGTCAGCATCATCCTTGGTACCACCACGGCACCGTTCATCTCAGTCACCAAGTTTCCCCTCTGGTGAACTGGGATCGTGACTGTCTTTGGTACCGTCGACACCATGAGCCCCAGCAATGGCATGGGTTCTGTTCCAAGGCCTGGCTCCATTACCAGTGAGGAAGGCCAGGTTGAAGAATACACTGGCTCTGGTACCTAGGGAACAGTCGATGCAAGGATCAGCACCGCCCTCAAGCCTGGTACCGTCAAGCCCTCCACCAGCATTGCAGAACAGTGCCAACAATTGCTCCGAGGCTCTCTCTTCTCAGCACTCGTCCCATGAACCCTTGGTACCATGCTCCCAGGTCTCCAGAAGATGGAGGTCCAGCTCATCCTCCTCATCATACCCAGGATCCACCCATTCCTCTAATTCTCCCAAAACTGCCTTGGGAGCCAGAGAACGGGCAGGTAAGCATGGTCAGAAGCGCTCCCCAACACCTGTGCCATGAAGGAAGTTGACCCCATCAGCCCCGGCACAGACTTTGAGGCCCAGTTCTTCTGGTACCACAAAGGCCTCACAGCCAGGCAGGGGCTGTTCTTCCCCATGCTGTGCAGCGACCAGGAATTCTTTTAATGACTGGTCACATGAATGGCTAGACATGATGGCCAATGACAGCTTACTTTGTGGCATCGTTCGGTACCGTCTCCACCTCAGAGTCCAGAGTTCCAATGATGAGCCTGATCCCGACTCTACACAGTGTAGTAGATCTCGGGCCCCTTCGTCCTCCTCTCCGGATGAGCACACCTTCCGAAGGCCTCTTGCGTATAAGGGCAATTCCTTCACCAAGCAGGCTTTACTCTGCCACATGACAGAAAATTTGAATATAGAACTTGGGGTGGTCCAGGAAGAAATCGACCCTTCCTTTGATGAGGGGGAAAATGTCCCACCAGCCAAGGTACCTGTTCCTCTTCATGCAGGGGCATATAGAATTGCCAGGACATGATGGCAGACCCCATCTTTGATTCCACTGGTGTCAAAAGTGGCGGATCGTAAATATCATGTCCCTCCGGATAAGTTTGCGTTCCTTTTCCAGCATTCCACGCCGGGATCGTTGGTGGTCAATGCAGTCAATCAGAAAGAGAGACAGGGCCAGCTGACTTCTACCCCTAAGAATAAGGGGGCTAAAAAGCTCAACTTGTTGGTCAGGTAGGTCTACACTATGGCAGCCTTACAGCTGCATATCTCCAATCACCTGGCCCTTATGGCAAGATAGGTCTTCAACCTCTGGAGAGCCATGGAAGGGTTTCGTGACCTTATTCCCAAGGATCACCTGTTTGAAGAAGGGGCATTAGCCTCTAAAGGTGCTCTCATGGCTACTTCGGATGCATCGGACACAGCCTCGCATACCATGGTGTCTGCCGTGGTGATGTCCTGCTCTACCTGGCTTCAGGGCTCTGGCCTGTCTCCACAGATGCAGTTTATCATTCAGGATCTGCCATTTGAAGGCCCTGTCCTCTTTGCTGACTTCAGAAACGCTAAACTACATGGCATGGAGGACTCAAGAGCCACCCTCAGATCACTGGGAATGTACACCCCGCAATCTACCTGGCGCTCCCTTAAACCCCATCAGCTCTTGCAACAGCAGCTGCAGCAGTTAAAGACGCAAATCCAGATCCAGAGTTCCTTTCCTCAGTCCAGATTCTAACGGACAATACTGCAGCCATGTTCTATATGAACCGCCAAGGGGGTGTCCACTCCCCAACTCTTTGCAAGGAAGTGTGTAAACTCCGGAAGTTAGCTCTAAAATACAATTTCACCTGGTGGCTCTGCACCTACCGGGAGTAAACAACAGGCTGGTGGACTCACTCAGCAGAAAGCCCCTAGCAAATCACGAATGGTCGCTCCACAATACGGTGTTCTCTCGCCTGATACACAAATTGGGTACACTCCAAATAGACTTGTTTGCGACATGGCAGAACAGCAAGCGTCAACAATTTTGCTTTCTCAGGGGTTGGGAGGAAGGGTCTCTCAACAATGCCTTCCTCATCAGTTGGTCAGGCCCTCTGATGTATAAAACAACAAGGAGTTGTGTGGCACTTAAAGACTAACATTTATTTTTTGCATGAGCTTTCATGGGAGAAGATCCCACTTCCTCATATGCTTCGAAGGTGGGTGAACTTACAGAAGGGAATGAAACTAACTGCAGGGGGGTGTATGCCTTCCCACCGGTCCCGTTGATACACAGGGTTCTCATAAAGATCAGGATGGATGAAGCAAACATAATATTAATAGCCCCGGACTGGCCCAGACAACACTGGTTCTCGCTCCTACAGGACTTGTCTGTAGAGACCCCACTCCACCTCCCCTGGTGGGCAGACCTCTTGACACAGGACTCAGGGCACCTGCAGCACCCAAACCCAGGTTGCCTGCATCTGATAGCCTGGAGACTCTTTGGCTCAATGAGCAGGAAAGGCTCTGCTCGGATAGGGTTAGGAAGGTCCTGGTCAGTAGTAGAAGACCTTCCACCAGGTCCACCTATACAGCCAAATGGAAATGGTTTTCCATCTGGGCTCGAGGTGAAGGAGCAGACCCTGCACTAGCTCCTCTACATCTAATCCTTGACCATCTGCTAGACCTTAGAGACAAAGGCCTCTCTCTTTCCTCACTAAGAGTCCACCTAGCAGTGATCTCAGCCCTCCATGAAAAGGTAGATGGGACCCCTCTTTTTTCTCATCCTACTTCCACTAGGTTCCTGAAGGTGTTCAAAAAGCTTTTCCCACAACCCCATGAACCCATTCCTCCTTGGGACCTGAACGTGGTGCTCTGGGCTCTAACAGAGCCCTTGTATGAACCCTTGGACTTGTGTACCCTACTGGTTCTCTCCTGGAAGGTGGCCTTCTTAGTAGCAATCATCTCCGCTAGAAGGGTTTCAGAGCTGAAGGCCCTTTCCCCAGAACCCCCGTATATGAGGTTCTTTCCCAACATAGTGGTTCTGCGATACCACCCCTCCTTCCTCCCTGAGGTGGTTACTCCTTTCCACCTCAATCAGGAGATTTGCTTGCTAGTATTTTATCCAGATCCTCAGGTTACAGAGAACCAGAGGAGGTGGCGCACCCTGGATGTGAAGAGAGCACTCCTAACATACATCGAGCACATGCGTCCGTTCTGCAAAACCTCCCAACTCTTTGTGGCAGTCGCTGAACGGAAAAGAGGTCTTCCAGTGTTCCCACAGTGCATTTCCAAATGGATCATAAACTGTATCAAAGACTACTATGGAAGGTTGAATACGGCCCTTCCTGGGACTGTTAGGGCCTATTCTACCAGGGCTCAGGCGTCATAAATGGGCTTCCTCGCTAAGGTCCAGATCCAAGAGATCTGCAGGGCAGCTATGTGGTCGTTGGTACATACTTTCATGATGCACTACACTATCGTCCAACAGGCTAGAGAGGATGCCGTGTTGGGCAGAGCAGTACTCAGCATGGGCAGACTGTAACTCCTCCCACCACCCTAGGGTATGGCTAGCAGTCACCTGTAACTGAATGATGTGAGCAGCACTCAAAGGAGAACGGTGGGTTACTTACTAGTAACCAGCCTTCTTCGAGATGGGCTGCTCACATACATTCAGGCCCCTTCCACCGTCCCTGCTAATGGAGTTGGTGAAGGTATATGGGACTGGGAGGGCCAGGGTCACGGTCACCTATATAGCCGCGGTCATGGCACAGAGGGAGGCGTTGGCCGTGTGCCCTGACCTGATAGGCTAAGGCTAACACATCATACTAAAATGGGAATCTCATCAGCAGGTGTGGGTGAGGCAGAGCAAATCTGAGACTGAATCAAGTGACACCCTTTGTGATGAGGTTCCCCTGTGTGTTCTACTTTTAAACATTTCATTCCCTCTTGATCTCAGTTTACATTTAGAATTGCTAAAATGTGCAAACAAAATTTCCGAAGTTTCATGGGAGAAGGAAAGCTAATGATTTGCTCATGATAATGCCACCTACTCCTCAAAGGTCCAGGGCTGAACTTAATTACAAGCAAGATCAATGATTTATTTTCATGCCCTATATTTTAGGGGTCCAGCAGTAGCCTTGGTAACAAAAGGCCTTTCTAACATCATCATCAGAAGATGAGACCTAGAGTGCAGGAAATCATGGATTGCATTCCATGGCTTGGACCTCTCTAGTCAAGTGCCTGCCCTGGGAAGACTTTGATCTTTATTTTTATTTATATATGTACTTTCATAAAACACTAAACTTCTCACAGTGAAGACTCTTGCAGCTATATTTTGGAAGAAAAAGTAAACTGTCTACCAATAGAGAGACCCCATGAGAGGATGGGGCAGAAATTTTACAGTAGCTAGAGTAGTTCATTTCTGGATAAGAAGAGTGACTACAAATCTTACAGTGTTATGAACTAAATGAAAAAAATCATCTTTCTTTGCGAAGTGCATGCATGAGAGAAGTATCTTAGAAAATCAAGTTCCAAAGGAGCAGTGTCTGACGAAGTAGGATTTTCTCTCACGAAAGCTCATATGATAAATAAATCTGTTAGGGTATGTCCACACGAGTCTTTTATTTCGAAACAACACTGGTTGTTTCGAAATAAAAAACAGTGTCCACACAACGTTTTCTTATTTCGAAATGACAGGCTCTGTCATTTCGAAATAAGAACCGTCATTTCAAAACAGCTTAAACAACAATCATTTCAAAACGGCTGTTATTTTGAAATGGTTATTTTGAAATAATGCCGTTTGGAAATGTTGTTTTGACACAATGTCTTTAAAAAGAAACATCTGTTCCAAACAACTATTTCAAAACGGCCTTTTTTAAAAGTATTAATTCAAAATGGTTATTTTGAAATAACAGCTGTTTCGAAAGCAGGCTTTCCCTTAATTCGAATTAAGAAAATGTTAATTCAAATTAACTTATTTCGAAATAAGGACTTTATTTATTTATTTATTTATTTAATTTATTTATTTGAGAAAATCAAGTGGATCTAGTCATTTCTACTTACTGCGGACTTATAAAAATGCATCTTGGGTACTTTATTGCATCCGTGAGTGTTCTTATTTTTTGGCCTTATGAGTGTGCAATCTCCTCAGAACCAACCATATACCTAAAGGACTTCAAAGGACAGTGGAAAGCAGCATATAGAAGGAGGTGAGGTCAGATCACCTGTTGTAATGGGGAAAAAATAGTCTCTATTTAGACCTAAGATGACAGTGTCAAATCTGCATATGAATTCCTATTTTGCAGTTCCTCTGTTAAACGCTGATTTGTTATCCATTTACCAGAGTATGACTATTAGCCGATCATTGACGGAGTGATCAGGAAGACTGAAGTGTTCCCCTACTGGTTTTTGAATGTTGCTATTTCTAATGTCAGATTTGTGTCCATTTATTCTTTCGCACAGAGACTGTCCTATCTGTCCAATGTATAAGGCAGGGTGGCGGGGGTGTGATTTCTGGCATATGATGGCATAAATCACATTGGTGGAGAAGCAGGTGAATGAGCCTTTAATGGAGTAGCTGGCTTGATATCATCGAGTACCTAAAGCCTATTCTACAAGATGATCCTTCGCTTTTTCAGGTCTTGGGTGGCAGACCTCTCCTCACTTACAGACAGCCCCCCCCAATCTTAAACAGATACTCACGAGCAACTATAGACCTAACAACAGAAACATGAAAGCAGGCATCTACCCCTGCAACAAACCAAATTGCCAACTTTGCCCACATATCTGCACAAAACACACCATCATAGGACCTAATCTACCTAGCTACTCTATTAGGCCAAAAGAAATCTAATGAGGTTCAGCAAGGAAAAGTGCAGAGTCTTGCTCTTAGGATGGAAGAAACGCATGCATTACTATAGACTGGGAATCGACTGGGTAGGCATCAGTTTGGCTGAAAAGGACCTCAGGGTTACAATGGACAGAAATACAAATATGAGTCAACAGTGTGTCATTGCCAAGAATGCCAGCAGCATACTGGGCTGCGTTCAAAGGAGCATTGCCAGCAGATCAAGGGAAGTGATTATTCTCCTCCATTCAACTTTTTTGAGGCTACATTTGGAGTATTGTGTCCAGTTTTGGACTCACCAATACAGACAGAACATGGACAAATTGGAAAGAGTTCAGCAGAAAGCAATGAAAATGATTGGGGACTGGAGCGCATGACTTATAAGAAGAGGCTGAGTAAACTAAGCTAGTATAGTCTGCAAAAGAGAAAAGTAAAGGGGGGATTTGATAGCAGCCTTCTACTATCTGAATGGGGCTTCCAGAAAAGATGGAGCTAGGCTATTCTCACTGGTGGCAGATAACAGAACAAGGATTAATGGTCTGAAGTTGCAGTGGTGGAAGTCTGGGTTGGATATTAGGAAAAACTATTTTGGGAGGAGTGTGGTGAAGCACTGGAATGGGTTGCCTAGGGACATGGTGGAATCTCCATTCTTAGAAATTCTTTAAGGCTTGGCTTGACAAAGCCCTGGCTGGGATGATTTAATTGGGGTTGGTCCTGCTTTGGGCAGGAGGTTAGATTAGATCAGTGGTTTTCAAACTTAGGGTCAGGACGCAGTACTGGCTCACAGACCAGGTACTGGGTCAAGGGGCCCCCTGCTGCCACCGCCAAAACACTTGAATGCATTGCTCAGAGATGTAATTGTTGGGTTACGGGCATAAATGATTTTTTTTTAACTGGGTCCTGAGAGAAAAAGTTTGAAAACCACTGGACTAGATGACCTTCTGAAGTCCCTTCAACCCTAATATTCTATGACTCTATGATACTTAGAGTGAATATTTACACAGTTTAATTTTCACCACTAATAGACTAGTAACTTTTTTAGACAGCTTATATAGTAACGCAGAAGGGCAGATTACCGCACAGGTCTATGGGACCCATGCCCAGGGCACCCCTCTTCCCTGCTGGCACTGAATGGGGAGTGAGGCCGCTCTGGGCCAGAGGATGGGCTTTGCTCTCCTGCCCTGCTCCTGGGCTGGCTGGTTCCCCCCCAGAAGTGAGGTGGGTTAGCATGACCAGTTGCTCCCCTCTGGAGGGGGAAGGGGCGGTTAGCACACAGTATGACCTCTGGTATGGCCATGTGCTAGTTGGTGCTGCTGCCACCCCAGGAGCTAACTATCTGGGCTAGGACCAGCCTCTGGCCCCAGGGCCCCCAAGGCCCAGCCCACCCACAGAAGGAGGGCTCTAAACTGGAGGGGTGGCCATGACCCCATGCAGGGGGGAACGGGGTCCCAGGTGGGGGGCCCACCAGTGGGGAAGTCTCAGGGGCCCTGAGGCCCCTAATCCACCTCTGGTAACCCCTGCATGTACTTTATATGCTGTTTAAAACAAAAACAAACCTCCCTGCTAATATAGTAAACTACTTCATTGATTTTGTTTACATTTCTGTCTTAATGGGTTTAATAAAATTATGGTAAGAGTCATGGCAGGTTCAGTTACAACTATTTTTCTGCATCTATTTTGCTTAATTTCATATTGTAGTTAAGGAAAATTGGACAGTATTAGCCGGTCTTCAGAGACTCATTTGATACTTCATGGCGTAAAGAGAAATCAAAAAGAAGGCTTGCACAGACCCCTGTGAAATAGAGCTGCTGAACTGTCACTGCTTAAGGCAATGGTTCCTGGCCTGTGGTCCATGGACCACTGGAGGTCCATGAGGGTACTGCAGGTGGTCTGTGGGAGGGGAAAAAAAGATAATGTAATAATATAATCCTGTGTATCTCTTATGTATCATATTCAATATAACATTATTATTCTCATCAGTCTTCTCATTTTTCCCATTGATACGCCTACCGCAGGTAAATGTCTTGTGATGAGTGTAATCTGTTTGGCTATGTCTACACTAGAGGGCTCAGTTAAGTTGACTTAACAAGGTTGACTTTAAGTTCCCTTAACAAAGTTGACTTAAAAATTAAGTCAGCTTAACAAAGTCTACGTCCACACTGGAGGGCTCTGTTAAGTTGACTTGGTTAAGTTGATTTAACAAAGCCTATAGTGTAGACAACTCTATCTACAATGTGTTAAGTTGACTTAGTAAAGTCGACTTTAATGCTTAAATTGACTTTAAGGGCTGGAGTTATTAAGTCAACTTAAGCAAGTGCTTAAGTTGACTTAACAAAAGCCCAATGTGGATATGTCTTTCCTTAAGTCAACTTAAGGGAGATTACGTCAACTTAAGGCTCCAGTGTAGACATACCCTTTGTGAGTGAGCACAATAAATTATTAGTCTTTTTTAATATCCCTTGATATATATGTTTGACTCCTGTCAAGTCATAGGCTATGTTAAAAATATTTAAAATTGCTTGCTTATGTGGTGGTCCACAAAAGCTTTTGATGATGATGTAGTGGTCTGCATAAAGGAAATGGTTGGGAACCGCTGACTTAAGAAAAAAGATGGCAGAGTATTATTACTCAGAACATGTCTCACTGCATTTGAAACATGAAGGGGTGATTATGCATGTGGAATTGGGAATTTGTTTAGAAAAACTTTAGGTAGCCTTGGTGATTTTAGCTATCTTGGAGGGTCTAGGTTTTCCATCAGAACAGATCATATTAAAAAAAACCTGCCACATTCCTCCGTATTCTGCACTACAGAACACTAATGTAGATATTGATTCAGAATGATGTCAGAATGTGAGTTGACACCTAGAACAGACATCATGCAAGTTGCATAACAAAAACAATATTGCACATTTTCCATTCAACTGCCTCCGGCATAAGGACCAGTACTAATCTAAAGATATATCAATTATTCATTCCATAGAAATGTCACAACAGCAGATGAAGCAGCTACATGAGATTAGACAGAAGGTAGTCAATTTTCCACAAAAAATGAGTTATATGTTCATTGCTATTTAAGAATATTTTTAATCTAAATATTTACAGTAAATATATGGACCCATATGATTTCCTGATGACAACTACTCACAGATCTCTTTATAACCACTTTTAGAATTGTACATTTTCAAAGCACCATTCAGGCACTGACTAAGGGTGATGGCATGCAACAGTTAAATGACATTGGACTAAACTGTGTAATCAAATAAGGGAAAGTGGTCTGCTGGAAAACTTCAAAGCATCTTATGAAGTGTGATTTTCTCCCACAAAAGTTCATGAAATAAATAAATTTGTTAGTCTTAAAGTGCCACAGGACTCCTTGTTTGTTTTACTGAACGAGGCTAACACTGCCACCCCTTTGGAATTTGCTGTAAAACTATTAGTCCTGTTTAAGCCCTTAGTGCTAACTGTGTCTTTCTCTCCCCTTTCACAAACGGTGCTGGACAGAGGGCTGTTCCTTTGGGCTGAACACTTGCCTTTTCTATAAATAACTCCAAATAACTAGCCCAGTTCCAAATGGGCAGGCATGTCAGTCTAGTCCAGCAAAAGGAGCAAGGAATGCTGTGGCACTTAAAGACTAACAAATTTATTTATGGCATTTAGCTTTTGTGGGAGAGAATCCCACTTTGTCAGAGGCTTTGAAGATGGGGGAACTTACAGAATGGGAGGAAAATAAATGCAGGGGAGTGTAAGACATGGAATCTGGTCATACTGCCTAGTGTAGACAGGGATCAAATTAGTCCTGATTAAGCTTCCTTCATCCGAACTAATTTGCTAATGTAGACCTAGCTCTAGGGCCCCAACCAGTAAGGGGCCCTGTCCTCAACTCGGTGGACAAAAATGAAAATATAGAAAATTATATAGATTGTCCCCATCTAGCAGAGTCAGCATGGCTGGAAGCCTCAGCATTTTTCAGTCATGGTTCATCAAGGCAAATCATTAGGATTAGCATCTGATGAAGTGGAATCTCTCCCACTAAAGCTCATGCAATAAATAAATTTGTTAGTCTTTAAAAGTGCCACAAGATTCCTTGTTTGTTTTGTTGGCTCAGCCTGCCAACAAAACAGCTGGTTACCTTAATAAACGAGCACTGCAGTCATAGACTGAAATAGTTTGCAGTAATGATGCTACAATATTTGGGTAATTAATTATTGGACGTTTGGGTTTTTCTCCCAGATAAGATCAGTGCTACATGGTTTGGTGGTGTTTTGGATCCACTGAGAATCTGAGTACCACAAACAAGGAGTCTTGTGGCACTTAAAGACTAACAAATTTATTTATTGCATGAGCTTTTGTGGGAGAAAATCCCACTATTTTAGTATTTGTTTACTAGGCTAGTCCTAAACCAATGAGTGAAAGCAAAACCAAGTATTTTAAAGTTTCAAGACAAGTTTTGGATTTAGTTCTGTTCACTCTTTCTGATAAGCTTTCAATAAGCTCTTAAATGTTATCCAAACCTGTTTGCCAAACCCTTGTAGAATTAGAAAGGTAACTACTGCTCATTCAGTTTCCAGTTTCTGAGTGCCATAGCTGTCAAACTATTGCTTTAGGTAGTAGTATATCTGGCCCTCTCACTGCTTTGCCAGATTTTCTCCCCTATTACAGTTTGGAAAGATTTGTTGCACAGCTTCACTGTCTCCTTCTTATCAGTTAGCACAAGCAAGCAGTGTTTCAGGAAGGATGGCAGTGGCATGAGTTCAGTGACAACAAAACATGTATTTCTTACTGGCAGAGAGGACGGAGTCATTTCTTCTACTGACTTGAAGACAACTTTCCAGCAGCCCCTGGCAGAAAGCACTCCCTCTCCTCTCAAGGATACTTACTGCACTAGCAAATCAAGGAGTTCTGTGGCACTTTTAAAGACTAAGAAATTTATTTATTGCATGAGCCTTAGTGGGAGAAAATCCCACTTTTTTAATGCATGCAAGCCGATGTTTGTATTTTCTTTCTGACCTGGAGGATTATCCCCTTCTCCTTCGAGCGCTGCTCACATCATTCAGTTGTCTACATGCCCCAGCGCAGGGTAGCTCGAAAAGTCTTCAGCCTTAGCCTGTCAGGTCAGGGCACGCAGCCAATGCCCCCTCTACACCGCGACTGCGGCTCTATAGGTGACCGTAACCCTGACCCTCCCAGTTCCTTCTTCCGTCCTCAGCAACGGTTTCAGATCAGCCAAGAAATTTGTGCAAGCAAGTGCCTGTCTTCTACTGCGGAATTCAAGATACCTGGTTTTAAACCATGCTTGGGATGCTGTAAAGCTTTCCCTCTTGACGATTCACACGATAAATGTCTCGCATGCCTAGGTGAGTCCCACCTCGCCAAGAGCTGACTATCTGCCAGTACTTCAAAAGAAGGTCTCACAAAGGTAGAGAGCTGCGCCTTTGATCCCTTGCTGGGAGCAGCACACCTGCCTCTGATGCTGTCTGAGCCGTGATTGCTCCACTGGCTCACTGATTGGTCTGGGCACAGGAGCACCAGGACTGCCCCTTGGCACTGAGCTCAAAGTCTTGGTCAGCTCCCTCATCAGTACTGTAGGTCGCAGATCTGCAGAGGCCAAGTGATTTCCGTGGCAGGCGACCTCTAGCCCCCTCGTTGAGCGAGGCTGTACCCAAGTTCCTGCCTGTGAGCCCCCCAGTGGGGCGAGGCAGCCACACAGAGTCTAGGCTTCCGGCCTTTCCCTGGGCCAGGCGGTATAAGAGTTCCTGCCTGCAAGCCCCCATAGCGGGGTGAGCCAGCCACACAAGTCTATGCCTTCAGCCCTTTCCTGGGCCAGGTGGTATAAGAGTGTTTATGGTTGGAGTTTAAAGCAGGATTCAATATCACAGGGTTGGCAGAGGATTGGGTGCAGGGGAGGGAGACACAGGCCCACCCACTCCACTGCATCTCTGCCCAGGGCCGTATCTGGTGGCTGTAAAGATACCAGCTGACCAGTGATGCTCCCGCCAAAACACACCAGCCTTAATTGCCCCAGCCTGCCATGCTTCTCAGATAAAGAAGATGCTGATTAATTACATCCTGCAATAGTAGAATCATAGGAAGTGGAAGGGACCATGAGAGGTCATCAAGCCCAGTCCCCTGCACTGATGGCAGGACCAAGTACCCTCTTAAACTATCCCTGACAGATGCTTGTCTAACCTGCTCTTAGACATTTCCAATGATGGAGATTCAACAACCTGCCTAGGCACCTTATTCCAGTGGTTAATCACACTGACACTTAGGAATATTTTCTTAATGTCCAACCTAAACCTCCGTTGCCATAATTTAATCCCATTGTTTCTTGTCCTGTCATCGGTGATTAAGGAGAACAATTTTTCTCCCTCTTCCTTGTAACAACCTTTTAGGTATTTGAAAACTGCTGTCATGTTCCCTCTCAGGCTCCTCTTTTCCAGACTAAACAAACCCAGTTCTTTCAATCTTCCCTCATAAGTCAAGTTTAATCATTCATGTTACTCTTCTCTGGACTTGCTCTAATTTGTCCAGGTCTTCTCTCAAATGAGGTGCCCAGACCGATATTCCAGATGAGGCCCAATTAGGGATAAGTAGAGTGGAAGAATTACTTTTCATGTCTTACTTACAATACTCCTGTTAATGCATCTCAGAATGATGTTTGCTTTTTTTGCATCAGTGTTACACTGCTGACTCATATTTATGCTTTGGCATGTACTACACTGGTCTTGAAAGGAGACAGTGTACAGCACCAGTGCAATAGGAAAATTATATACAGTGTGTACATGAATACCAATGGGGAGCTTTTTACTACTGTAATTGGTATCTTTACAAGTGATGAACAACAAACAATAAATCTTCTATGAGGCTGATCCATGTTTTATAGAAACCTACAGCACATCATTCAAGGATTTACAGCCTATTCATTCACTTTCTCAAGACTTGGGATACAGACCTCTGCTCGCTTACAGACAGACACCCCAGCCTTAAGCAGATACTCACCAGTAACTGCAGACCAAACAACAGAACCATTAAAGCAGTCACATCCCTGCAACAAACCATGCTTTCAACTTTGCCTGCAAAAGACACCATCATAGGACCTAATAAAGACAGCTTCTCTATCAAAGGCTCATTCTACTGCATATCTACCAATGTGATTTATACCATCATGTGCCAGAAATGCCCCTCTCCTTTATATATTTGACAAACAAGACAGTCTCTGTGCAAAAGAGTAAATGGACATTAATCTGACATCAGAAATAACATTAAAAAACTAATAGAACATTTCAATCTCCATGCTCATGCCATTGACAATATGTTAATAGCCATAGTTAAGCAAATGGATTACAAATCAAAGCTCCAAAGACAACCTGCAGAACTGGAATTCACATGCAGATTTGACACTGTTGCTTTTGGGTTAAACAGAGATTTTAAGGGGTTTTTCTTATTACAAGTGATTTTGCCTCCTTTTTACCTCACCTCTCTTTAATATGCTGTTCTCCATTGTTTGAATCTAAACAACTGATTTGATTTCCTGTAACAGTCTGACCTGACCCTCTGACTTACACTTCCCTGCATTTATTTTCGTCTCATTCTGTAAATTCTCCATCTTTAAGCATCTGACGAAGTGGGATTTTCTCCCACAAAAGCTCATGAGATGAATAAATTTGTTAAGTTCCAAAGGAGCAGCCATGTTAGTCTAGTTCAGCAAAAGAAGCAAGGAGTCCTCTGGCACTTAAAGACTAACAGATTTATTTATCGCATGAGCTTTCGTGGGAGAAAATCCCACTTTGTCAGATGCTTTGAAGATGGGGGAATTTACAGACTGGGATGAAAATAAATGCAAGGAAGTGTAAGACAGTGTCTCCCAACCAATGTGCCATAGCACACAGGTGCACCATCAGGCCTGAGTAGGTGTGCCACCGAATTTTTAGCAAAATTACTGGAAGTGTTCTGGATTGGCTTATTGGATCATGAATATTCATGAGTTCTTTCAGAAACTATATAGTAGTGTGCCTCAAAATAGTTAAAGGTATCCAGGAGTGCCACAAAAGAAAAAGGTTGGAAACCAGTGGTGTAAGACATGGCATCGGGTCATACTGTAACAGCAAATCAGAGCAGTTCTTAAGATTCAAACACTGGGAAACAGCACACAGAGGAGGATGAAGTCAAATCACCTGTTATAATGGGAAAAGAAGCCATAGTCATAATTTAATCCAGCCTTCACACAATCAGATCTGCACATCAATTCTAATTCAGCTGTTTCTCTGAGTCTTGCTGTCCCATTGACTTTCTTGAGCACAGTTATTAACAAAAGAAGCAAGGAATCCCATGGCACTTAAAGACTAACTGATTTAAGTGCCACAGGACTCCTTGCTTCTTTTGCTGAACTAGACTAACATGCTGCCCCTTTGGAAGTTGTTAATGAAGCGTCTGACAAAGTGGGATTTTCTCCTATGAAAGCTCATGTGATAAATAAATGTTAGTCTTTAAGTGCCAGAGGACTCCTTGCTTCTTTTGATAAAATTGTTAGTCTTTAAAAATGCTACAGGACTCCTTGTTTGTTTTCCCTTGTAAGTGATGCTATAATGGAGTCTTGGCTACTGCTGGTAAGAGAGCTGTAAAGGGTTACCAGACACCAAAGTATGAAAAGGAGGACAGGGAAGTACAAAAAGGAGGATATTGGAGGACACATGGAGAAAATGCAGTATTAATGTCATAGTCTTGTTTTTAGGAGTCCTAAAAATAGGGTGTTCCAGGGCATTCCAGCATACTTTAACCCCTGTACGTAAAAAGCCAGACAAAATAATGTATTTTTAAAACGCCTGCCAGACGGATGATGTGAAGGTAAAAAGGAGGACATATCCTCCTTTTGCCTGACATCTGGTAACCCTAGCTGGGGAGGAGTTAATGAATCAAATTCAATCTTAATGTAATGTGTTGGGTTTAATGTAGTTACAGCAGGGATGAATTTGACTAGTTAGGTGTGTTTATGATCCAGTACCATTTCCTTTTGTTTGGTTTTGAGCACTAATCACTGTATTCCCTGAGGTGGCTGTTTTAAATAGTTGTTGTTCTTGTAAAACAGCTCCAAGCCCTACTTATGTCTCCCATTTTCAGGTACTTGAGGAGGCTCAAATGAATAAGTATCTAGAGGACAACAGCAGTTTAATTTTGCAGCATTTCTTTACTCCTACATTTAAAAATGAAGCCATTGCAGTGGTTAAAACATAATTTAAAACAGTTTAGTATTCATGTTTTAAAAATCCTTCCTGAGATCCAAGGTTTAGATTTTTTCTTCCCATTATTCTCTTATATAGACCCTGATTTTAAAGCCACAGACTGTTTGTAGATCTTCTCTCTATTAAAGATACTGGGTCAAATACAATCCTAAACGTTCTACCCTCATTCTCTGCATGCAAAACTCCTGCTAATGCCAATGATACGAAATCCATATGGCAATCAAGTATATAAAGAGGGGTTCTGAAGGTTTGAGATCCTTCTTTCTTAACCTCTGCTACCTAAAACAACCTTTCTTACAGCTCTGCCTCATTGACTATTTTTTCCCAAATCCTGCAGAAACCATATTTTCCTTTGCCAATAATTTGTCTCTGCTGGCCTATCGTATACTAAATGCTGCAGTTGTGTCATTTCTAGCAAGTCCATGAAGCATTATAGGATGATTTTTTAAACATAAAATGTCATAACTCCTGTCAAAGTGGACGGACATAGGAGTTCAGGCATTAGGTCTGAAATACTGAGACTCATGCATTTGAGAGTTGGCTTAGCCCTTGACCTTTCTTTTCTGAAACTGATTGAATTATTTTCAGATAAGACTTTAATTTCTGTAGGCAGTGTTGTTATAGACATGGAGGTGAGGTAAGAGGCTTGAAGTCAGAGACAGTTCATGCTGCTTCCCACAAGCGGCTGGAGCTCTCTTCAAGTGGCTGCCACCGCTCAGAGACTGCTCCCGCTGCTTGTGAGAAGTGTCAGGAGGCTCAAAGAGGGAGATGGTTTCTGCCACTTCCCACAAGCAGCAGAAGCTGTCTCTGAGCCTCCTCCAGATTCGGCCCCTTCCAGCTGCGCTGCTGGCCAACAAATGCAGGGCCTGTGCCCTGCTAGCCCCAGCACAGTGATGTCCCTGGTACTAGGACAAAAAGATGCCCCTCTGACTGTGTAGTGTCCTGTGTTGTTTGACAGGAAGCTGAGAAGAAGCTATATGGCTCTGATTGCGGGTATACTATGGTTTATGTAAATCCCTTTGAGTCTGATCTTGGGAAATAGAACTAATCCTCTCTTAAAAGACATTGCTCTATGTGAAAATTCTGCAGAGCCAGGAGATTTCTCCAGCCCAGCTATCAAGGTTGTTTATACAACAGAGCTATGTCCCCTATTATAGTGTATATAGCAGATAAGCAAATGCTGCTAGAGTCTTTTCCTTACTCTGCCTGGTTTTGGCCCAGTAGATCTACAATGTATATAGATCCACTGACTATGACTTCCCACTCTGCTTTGGTTGATGAGCTGTAGCTATCTGCTATGGAGGTCTCTGATGCCCTAAGGCTTTTAAGATGTCCTCGGTAGATCTGCTTCTGCTGTTTTTATCTGTATGTGACTAACAAATGACAGTTAAAAAACATGGAACACTTTCATTGCATTTGGGCCTTAAATGCCCAGAAAGAATACTCTAGGATTTCAGGGGAAAAAAAATAAAAACCCACCAAGGAGTTGTGTGGCACTTAAAGACTAATAGATTTAGTTTTCGCATGAGCTTTCGTGAGAGAAAATCCCATGTGGTCAGATGGCTCGAAGATGAGTGAAATTACAGAATGGAATAAAAATAAATGCAAGGGGATGTAAAACATAGGATCAGGTCATACAGTAACAGCAAATCAGAGCAGTTGTTAAGTTCAAACCCTGGGAAGCCTGAAGTCAAATTACCTTTTGTAATGGGAAAAGACCCCATAGTCTTGATTCAGTCCTGCTTTCACAGAATTTAATTTGCATATTAATTTGAGTTCAGCTGTTTCTCTTTGAAGTCTTGCTGTCCCAGCTACATCTCTGACGATGGTCATTAACAAATCATTTGTTGAGTGATTAGAAGGATGGAAATGCTCAGCAACTGGTTTTTTTGTTTTGTGATTTCTGATATCAATTCTATGTTCATTTATTCTTTTGCGCAGCGATCATCTTGTTTGTCTAATGTATAAGATGTTGGGGCATTTCTGGCACATGATGGCATAGATCACATTAGTAGATGAGCAGGTAAATGAGCCTTTGATGGAGTAGCAGGCTTGATTAGGACCTATGATGGTATCTATTGTGCAGATATGTGGGCAGAGTTGGCAGCATGGTTTGTTGCAGGGGTGTGTGCCTGCTTTAATGTTTCTGTTGTTAGATCTGTAGTTGCTGGTGAGTATCTGTTTAAGACTGGGTGGCTGTCTGTAGGCAAGGAGAGGTCTGTCTCCCAAGGCTTGAGGGAGTGAGGGATCATCTTTTAGAATAGGCTGTAAGTCCTTAATGATCTGTTGTAGGGGTCTGACTTGAGGGTTGTATGTGGATTTCACCCTTTGGAATAAGGAATGCTATATAGCCATGAGATGGCATTATTTAGTGACCCATCTAATGCAGATCTCTCTGGCAAGTCTGAGTAAACAACTGTTTTCTGAGTAAAACAGACAAACAAGTAGTCCTGTGGCACTTAAAGACTAACATGTTTATTTTTGTTTTATTTATTGTTTTCTGAGCATATACCATTTATCCTAAGAAGATAGGGTCTTCCCAGCACTAACAGTGGTGTAGCAACATCCACATAGTGCTTAGTGAAGACACTACCTGTGCTGACAGGACAGCTTCCGCTATTGGCATAAGTGCTCCACCTCCCCAAGAGGCAGTAGCTAAGTTGAAGAAAGAAGTTCTTCTTTGAGCACCACTCAGATACATTCAGTATTAGGTGTCTACGTGCCACAGCACATGGAAGCTTTTTGCCCTAGCTTTTCAGAGCAGAGTTGGTGGCCAACACCCCCTCTGGCCTCTCCCATGGCTATATGTACGGCCCCAACCCTGAGCCTCCCCAGTTCTTTTTTCCACCCTCAGCAATGGTTTTGGAACAGCCCTGTCCTTGAGATCACAAGTGCCTGCCCTTATAGGGCTACCAGGTACCAAAGGCTGGAAAGGAGGACAGGGAAGTACAAAAAGGAGGACATTGGAGGACACCTGGAGAAAATGTAGTATAAATGTAATATTCTTCTGTTTTTAGGGGGCTCTGGAACACTTTTCCCTAAAAATAAGATTTTCTGTGGCATTCCAGTATCCTTTAAGTAAAAAGCCATACAAAATCATGTATTATAAAATGCCTGCCAGATGGAGGACATGAAGGTAGAAAGGAGGATATGTCCTCCTTTTGCCTGACATCTGGTAACCCTATGTCATTACTTCTTTGTATGACCTGCACGTTTAAGCTAGAGGACCTGTTCATGGGTATCAAGAGCGTCGCTGCCCCGGCCTGAGGCAGCAGCCCAGGCCCTGCCCCCTACCCGGAGGCCACGCCTCTGGCTGCGGGCCACGCCCCCCCGAGGACAGGGCCAGGAGTGGTCTCTGTGGCTGCAGGCGGCTGGGCCCCAGATCCCAAGCTGGGGATGGGGCCGGGAGTGGCAGCCACAGCTGTGGGTGGCTGGGCCCTGGATCCCCAGCTGGGGATGGGGACGGAGCAGCCACCGTGGCTGTGGTCAGCTGCATCCCGGATCTCTGGCCCAATCAAGCTGGAGAGCGGGAGAGGAGGGGCCCCGCCAGACCTGGGCCACCGGTGCCAGGATTCAGGGCACCTGTGTGTCCGGGGCCAGTGACACCCCTAGTGGGTATCATTCCACCAGGAACCAGTGTTTCTACGCAACATGCAAGTCTGGAGCCGAAACACCACCCCCAACAGATGCCAGAGATGCCAGGCTTTAACCTCTGTGCTTCTTGCGGCAAGGCCTTCCCGTGGGATGATCCCCACAAGGAGTGGCTACAGTGCCTGGGTGAGTCCCACCAGGTTACTGACTGCTCCATCTGTCAGTCCTTCAAGCCAAGGTTGCTCAAAGACAGGGAGCAAAGGTGCTGTGCGTTGGCCCTAGAGCAAGCGCAGGAGCTTACCTGCGAAGAACCGGGGTTGCCTTCGGCGCCAGCATTGCGTACTAAGTCGGCACCGGAACCATCTCAGTGCTGCTCCCTTATGGAGCAGAACGCACAATCGGCACAGACTTCAGCGCTGAAATGCTCCCAATGGTCTACTTCTCCTCGGCCGAGGTACTCCTGACACTGCGAACAAGAAGCAGTACAGGTTCCGACCACCCCGGAGGTCTTCTGCTTTTGCCCATGCCCATGCCTCTGAGGCCTCTTAAGCAGAGAGGAAAGCCCGCTTTCCTCTCAGGTAAATGGTCTCCTCATGAACGGCACAGCTGCCCGATGCCTAGCATGGCACTGAGCTCCCTGGCATGGAGAGAAGAAGCTTCCCTGAAGGCACCAGGTGGTACTGCCCTTGGCTGGGCTTGGAAGCGCAGCAGGCAGTGCTCTGCTTCTCCCTGGCGGCATAGCACCTCCACGTCTCCAGTGCCATCTACCTGGCCAGGCGCTGAACCTCCTGTGCCGCGAGAAAGCCCTCGCTTGCTAAGCTTGAAGGAGATCACCCCATCTAGGAAAGCACTTTACCAGTACCGTCCACATGAATGGTCGGTGCCAAGAGAAGTCTCTCCTCAGTGTACCCAGCGCGGTACTGAAGAGCCCGCCATAATTAGCCTAGGTAGGGAGTTAAACCCCAGGCCAGGATACCATAGAGGATATCACAGCCCATTTCAATTTGCTGCACAGGGTTGCTGCCCACACAGGCCTAGAGGCTGAACCAGTTGGGGGAATCCAAGACCCCCTATTTGATCTAGGTGTTTCATCCCTGCTGGACACGTTAGCTGTGCTCTTGCACCCTAGCGTACTTGGAATTTCCAGATCCCAGTGGCAATACCCTGCCTAGATTTCCCCAGTGTTGGACATAGCAGCCCATAGGTACCAGGTCTCACCAGAGGAATTTTGCCTTCCTCTCATGTCACCTGAGCCTGAGTCCACGGGTAGTTGAGGCTGTCCTAGGGCATGGAGTAGAACCCTCTACAGATCCCATGCCAGAGTCGAGGAGGGCCAGACAGATGGAGATCCTGGGTAGAAAGGTGTATTTGACCTCAGCCTTATAGCTGCATTTAGCAAACCACCTGTCATTGGTGGCTAGATATACCTCTGACATTTGGGACTCCCTAAAGAGGTTTATGGGCCTCCTCCCCCAGGATCAGAGGGAAGATTTCAAGTCCCTCCTTGAAGAAGGCTCCCTGGCATCCTGTGGTACACTCCTAGTGGCTTGGACACAGACACAGCAAGCCAAGGAGTAGCTATGGCCATTGTTATGAGGTGCATGGCGTGGCTCAAAGAAACAGGCCTACCTCGAACAACTCAACAGGCCATCCAGGACCTTCCCTTTGAGGAATGGTCCTTGTTTGCAGAGGTCTCAGACACCCTCCTAAGCGGCGCTAGGGACCCCAGGATGGACCTCCAATCACTGGGTATGCTCCCCTCTCAAACATCAAGCCACCCTCTTAGTCCTCACCACTGCAGGGAGTGTGAACTGCCCCGACCAAGTAAGGTTCAAAATGAACCTATTTGGGGTCCTAAGCTATCATGTCCACAAGGCTCCCTGGCTTAATCCACTAGACTACCCCTTCCACTTAGAGAGCCTGCTGACAACCATCACCTTTGGACAACCTCACTCCTTCTTTAGGCAGAAGTTCCCCAGGGTTTATCAAGGGGGCCTGCAACTCGGATAAGGGCATCCAAACACATTCTCCACATCTTCACTCCCCCACATTACAATGGGACATCTGACCAGGGATGTCTATATCTCTATAGACAAAGAAACCCCTCCTTTTGTGCTATATGCCTAACTGTTTTTTCCCAGCGGACTCTACTGCTTCCTGGTACATACGGGCAAATTGCCCCCTCTACTGTCTGCTTCCTATTTCTCCAGGGGTGCTCGGGGGCCGACCCCTCAAGTGCCCACTCTTCCACTTTTTGTACTAACTTTTCTAGCTCTTGGCTTCAAACCCTAAGGCTTTTGTCTCCACTCACGATCACAGTGCTTTGTAGCCTAGCTCAGTATGCCTAGCGAGGGCTTGGCGAAGATCCGGCCAAGCCACAGGACAACCCCACAGAGCTCAATCACAGAGAAAGATAAAACTCTTGTGGAGTCCTATAAATGTTAAAGTAGGACCCTTACAATTATTTCTTAGAGGTTCCCTTACTATATGGTGAAACTGCACACATGCCAGTGTACTTCGGATGCCCTCACCTCTTGATCATATGTGCCTGCCATACACTGGGAGGCCGTCCTTAGGGGGTGGCAGAAGGGGCAACCACCGTAGGCCCCATGCTTTGGGAGTCCCACACGGCCACTCTGCCAACCCCCCCCCCATGCTGGGGACCAGGCGAGCGGGCAAAAGGCCAGTCCACCACTGCAGCGCTGCTGCCAGTCCACCCCCCCCCCCGCCACATGCACTGCTCTGGGCTCCATGCCAGAGCAGCAAGGGGGTGGAGGAGGCAGCACAGAGCCAGTATCACTGCCCCCCCACCTCTTCCCTGCTGCTCTCGCAGGGAGCCCAGAGCAGTGCACATGGTGGGGAGAGGGGCAGACCGGCAGCGCTGTGGTGGTGGACCATCCTTCTGCCCACTCGCCTGGTCCCTCCTTGGGGGGGGGGCAGAGCAGGGGCCTGCCCCTCCCCTGGGCTGGCTGGCCCTGCCCCCAGTGTGGGGGGGTGGAAGGGGCCCCACAGAGGGCGATTTGCCCTGGGTCCTGCATTCCTAGGCATCCCTCTAGGGACGTCTCTGCACTGAGCTACTGGGTGAGCACTGTGTTGTTTCTCAGGGGGGTGACACGTGATACATTCCCCTCCCCACCTTCTTCCCCTCCTCCTCTGTTCCCCATTCACTCCAGGCTTGCAAGGAACAGGGCCCAAGCTGGCCATTGATCATCGGAGAGCCAGAGCCATCCCTGCTCCACGTGGTGAACCTCAACACCCTGTTTCCAACGGGTCTACATTGAGTACCCGAGGTTTTTTCTCTCCCTCTGTCCCTTCTCAACGGGTCGAGGAGGTCTATTATTAAGGCTCATCTGTCTTGTGTGTAAGACTTTTTCAAAATAAACTGCCCTTCGTCCAGGAACCCCGAAGAAACTTTATTCCCCAGGCCACTAGGCTTGAAGGAAACATCTGTGGCTTCCTAACCTCTAACCCAACGAGATCCTCATCATAGGGGGCTCATGAGAGGAGATGTCCCTCGGCCAGTAGCTGTCATATGTCCCTACCCCTTTGCATTACCAAGGGTGGAACCTTGCAGTCTTCGGTGCCTCTTCCCAAGCCTCCTGGTGCATGTTTTTGGCAAGGGAGGATAGTTTTCTCACCGAATACATAAGCCTTGCCCCCGTTTGTGAGTCAGCTCATAAGATTGTTGTTGTACCTCTCACTCTCTCCTTCCCATCCTCAAGGTGTTGGGCTAGCTCAGTGGGTACAGATGATGGCTCTTGAGTTTAAATCTATGGAGTTGAACACCATGTTGGTTGCTACTCACCAATGGGCCTCTTAATGACCCCCCAATTTACCCCACCATTAAGCCCTAGTGGGACATCATAGTCCTATACAAGCCAATGAAGGGAGTTAGGTCCTTCTCCGTTCCACTATCTTGCTCTACAAGTTGTTTTTCCCTAGGATGGTGCCCCCTCCAGGGATGGTTGGAGGGGGACAATGGGAAATTAGTAATAAGTATATGAAGACCCTTCTGGAACACCTGTTGACTCAGGTACATGGGCTAGAGTACTACAGCTGCCTTTCTCCAGTCTCATCTCGTTAATCAAACTACTCATTTCCTTAATTGATTATGGTCCCCATGGGTCTCAGCCCCTTGTGCGCATAGAGACTTAGAGTGCTGGGTCACACACTATGCCACGTTCTTCTCCTCTTAGGAGGCTGGGGGGTTGGATGCACAGTGAGATTACCCTTAAACTTGTTGCTATATTTGTCCCCCCTCAGCCTTGATGCATTAAGGCTGGTCCTCAGTACCCGGAGTTGCACTCGTACATCCACTTTGTTCGTGCAGGCAAGAGGACAAAACCTTCTTCTCCTTCCCATCCCTCCCTTCCTATGCTTATGAGGGTTCCCCCCATTTGGTGGTGCCCCTGTTCTGGTACTTTGGGCCTCTGCATACTCCATGTGATTTTAACCATTGCCTTTCCCAAGGGATCTGTAGGGGGGCTTCCCATTAGAGGTCATGAACACCCCATCTGTTTCCTTATCATAACCGCTAAGGCAGGTCGGCCTAGGTTGTCTCTACCTTGCAGGGAGTATCAGCGTAGCGCTCACCTGAAGTGTTCAGGCTGCTGCCTGCAGTCCTCTGGTTCTGGGGTGACTCATTGATAGCCTGGAGGCAGACTTCTGGCCCTCAAGATTACTGCACTCGCTTCCCTCATGGGAGTACTTTCCCACATCACTTAGTAGTATAGAGATACTACCTAGCCAACCCTCACAACCCATTGCTGAGCGCTTCTTCATTTTTCCAGGGTGGGTGAGGTAGCTCCCTACCCACCCCTAATAGTGGAGGTACAGTACAAGCTATCAGTGCCAATAGTTGGCCCATCTTTGCCATTTCCCGCTACCTGCAATTGGGCTACCATGGCCTGAGATTGAAGGTTTTAGGTTCCAATGGGATTAAGAGATCATGCATCCTGCTTTCCACAAGGGAAGACAGACTCCGCCCCGCCCCCTTCCCTGCATAGGTTTTAGCAGCAGACAGTCACTATCTTCTATCATTCGCTAAATTCAGTCCTACCTAGAACCCCCTAGGGTGGCGGATAAGGCATGGTTGTGTGAGGACCAGTAGTGGTCCCAGTGCACACAGAATACCCAGGACAGTTTTCCTGACTAGTCTGCCTCGGAAGTAACCCACTTCCCTTCTCAGTTTTCCATGTCTAGTGCTCATAGAGCTTGGAGAAGAGTGACTCTCTTCGGATAGGGACAAGGAGTCCCTAGCTTGTGAATGTCTCAATTTCCAGGGTCTGGGTTCTGTTAGGCTTGCATAGCTGAGCCTATGAACCAAACCCACCTCAAGGTGACATGTAGTTGTGTCTAGGGTCCCTTAAATCTGCTTACTGCAGGATTTCATAGAGTCATATAATTTTCCCCTTCATGTAGGCAATACACTTACTTCAGGCAGCCTCCTGGTTGGAGCCTCGCCTAGGGGGATTGCCATGCTGAAGTCAGAAAACTCCAGCTCCGCCCACTGTCCACAGTGTGGCTAGTAGTCACCTAATACTGAATGTATCCGAGCAGCGCTCGAAGAAGAACGGTGGGTTACTTACCATTAACCATCCTTCTTCGAGATGGACTGCTCACATACATTCAGGACCCCTCCCCGCCATCCCCACTATCTGGCGTTGGCTACTTAAAGGGGGCTGGGGAGGCTCAGGGTTAGGGCTGTATATATGGCCACAGGAGTGGCCAGAGGGGGCACCGGCCACGGACCCTGTCTGACAGGCTAGGGTAAAAAGCTTCTGACCAATCGTGCACTGTGGCACGTAGACACCTAATACTGAATGTATGCGAGCAGACCATCTCAAAGAATGACGGTTACTGGTATATAACCCACTGTTCTTCCAGAAGCACAGTGTTGTCTACACTTGGAGATAAACTGTATTGCTCAGGTGTGTGGATTTTCCACTCCGCTGAAAGGTGTAGTTATGCTGATATAAATTCTTAGTGTAGACCAAGCCTAGCAAACATGTTCTCAGCATTCTAAGGTCTCAACTTGTAAATATTTGACTGTTTAAAAAACAAACTAGAAGTCCCATAGGCAGCATAAACACGTTACAGAAATTTTAATTACAGTGATTACAAAATACTTGCCTTTTCATGAGTTAAAGAGGATGCTGGATAAGTTCCCACAGAAAACAATTACTCATTTCTACTCCACCTTATTCCCTGCTTTAAAAGTTTATCTCATGAACTATCTGTACTACACAGCGGCCTTAGAAGCTGCTGTAATTTGTAAAACATATTATAAAATCACTGACAAATACTGAAGAGTATGTTAAAGTCATGGGTCTTTATAGGATTCATGGAATAGTAACCCCCATCACCTCTTTGCTTTCACTCTCTTTAAAACTTTCTTACTAGCCAATTCACAGTAGGGAATGACTGCTACAAAGCAACCAAGCATGATTTTATGCTTTGAATCACAGGGAGTGGTAAGTGCAGAGTTTGTGCAGCTAGTAAAATGATTCACTAATAGAATAAACTCTTTAATATCAATACTCACTGTGCTTGGGAAATATTTGTACAGCTTAAGTTTCACAAGTGTTTCTCTGCTTGGTTTTTATAGTGTATGTATTTTTAAAAAATGTTCTTCTCTTTCAAGTTTACTATATAAAAATAACTGCAATATTCATAAAAATTCCAGGAATTAAGCATCTAACTATCTTTCAGGACTGACAATTGTGTTAGACAAAGACAAGATGTTAATTTACAAACATACAGGAGCCAATAAAATGAGCAATCTAGGAGTTTTACAGTCTCTCTCATGCTGCCCCTTACATATACCTTGAATCTTATCAGGAGCAATCACTAGGGGCGAGAAGGTAATTAATCTCTACATATATTCAGTACTTGAGCTCTGCTAAGACTGCCAATCAAATTATCACTGAATGTTGTACAGTGTAGAGTCAACAGATGTAGGCTACCAATTCATCTTATGTTCGCCACCAAACAGTAAATGGGTTCCAAAAATGACCCTTCTTTCATTTACATCTTCCTGACCGTCCTGTACCTGTGCAAGAAATGTTATTAAATGTTACACATCAACACAGGTCAAAATCTCAATGTGAACCATCTGGCCATAGCAGTATATACACAAAAACCAGTGACATACACTTGCAGATTGCCTGCCAGCCAAAATCATACGATCTAGTTGTTTATATGTTTTTTTAAAAGAAAACCTCCAGTTACACTTAAGAGCAGAGTCTCCCGTACTCATAAAGCTTTGCTGCTCAGGAAGCAAGCACTAAGCCGCGTTCATAAAGGTGTGGCTTAGCTCCCTAGCAATTCCATGGTAACAGAAGGCTAGTAATATAGCCTTAAGTAAAACAAACAGGCTTTGTGGAAGTCAAAAAGCAGAGAATGCAAGCTGTTCATGTCTCTTTGATTAAAGCAGCTAATCTTTGATTGAAGAAAGCAAGCTCATCTCTCTACTCCCAACAAATTCATCATATTTGAATGTTTTAAGTCCTGTGCACTGGGATGTAGTGCAAGACAATGTTTAAAAAAAATAATCTGTATGGTCAATCATTACTACACAATACCACCCTTTTTTGTACTAATATCTTTGACCTTGTGTTCACACGGAAAAGTGGCATTGTCACCAGGTGCCAAAAGGGCAGCTGTGTTAGTCTAGTAAAGCAAAAAAAGCAAGGAGTCTTGTGGCACTTAAAGACTAAGGCTATGTTCACAACAAGATGCTTATTTCAAAATAAGGTATGGCCAGGTGTGGAGGGAGGGGTGGGACTTGAAGGTCACCTGTTATATCGATATGTGGGGCATAGAAATATAACCGAGCCAGATGGGGTTATTTCAAAACCACAGTTTCGAAATAACCCCCTCATTTCGATACCAAACCAGATTTTATTGTATCAAAATGATTTTCCTTATTTTGAAATAAGGGAGCTTCTTATTTTGAAATAAAGGAAACGTCATCTGGACTTAAGCATTTTTAAATTGAAATAACAAGTGTTATTTCAATTTAAAAGGTGCGTATGGACATGCCCTAACAGATTTATTTATTGCATGAGCTTTTGTGGGAGAAAATCCCACTTTGTCAGTAACTAACACATTAAAAATTCCAGTGAAGATGATACAGTTTGTAGTTTACTTCAACATGCTAGTGAGTTTAAAAATCATAAACTGCTTTCTCTTTGGTAGGATTTTAGGACCTTATAAAATCACAGTTCGCTATTTTGAAACGTTCGAATTTTTTTAGATCAGGCTTGTTTGTAATAATCCTCTTGGAAACTTGAAATAGCTTTTTCTGTAACAAAACATATTGTCCACTATCTTATAGAGGACACATTTAGTAATGCTGGTTTGTTACATTAGAGTGACTCATAAAGATGGATGCTTCTCTTCAAGTTTTGGTATTTTTTAAGACTATGTCTACACTAGCCAATTAGTCCAGACTAAGCAAACTTAGTCAGGACTAATTTAGCCCGCTTCTGCACTACGCTTTGTCTAGTTCGAACTAAGAAATTTCTTAGTCTGAACTATGCAAAGCTTAGTCCGAACTAATAAGTTCTCCTGGTTAGTCCGGACTAAGCACTGATGCAATGATGTAGACACAGACTAAGGGTTAGTTCGAACTAAAAAGGTTCCAACTAAGCCATTAGTTTGAACTAGCCACGCATCCTAGTTCGAACTAAGAAGTTTGTTCGAACTAGGACACACGGCTAGTTCAAACTAAAAAGCTGCATTTAGTCCAAGCTTAGTGTGGACTAACCTTGGACTTTTTTAGTTTGGACCAGCAAGTCTGAACTAAAAAAAATAGATGTAGACATAGCATAAGTCACAATCATTTTATTTTGAAAATACAGATTTGTCCTTGGACTCAGTGGAGGTACACCAAATATGTATTTTCCTCAATAAAAATGTCTTTGCAATCAGATAGAAAGAAAAAAAAAATAAAGGCACGAAAAGTATTAGGCTTACAACTGTAATTTAAAATATCACTTAAATTAACAATAGAGCAACATTAAACAGGTAAGTTAGGTGAGGTATGTAATGTGACAATATTGGCAGGATTTTCAGGAAGGGCAGGTATGGTAGAAAGCATGTAGCTAGGTCACCACATGTTTGGTGGTTTAAGGCTCTTGAATCTCACCTGAGGTATCTGCAGATAAAGTTACAATCAGATATTACACAAAGATTGACAAACCTGTTAGAATAAGAACCTACTCCAGTGCCATGGCCATCTTCATCATTTGAACAGTTGGACTGAGCCTATTTGATGCCAAAATTTGAATAATTTTTCCTTTAAAAAAATTACAAGCCTCTGCCATCTCACTTATGGAGGGTACCAGAAGTAGAAATACAAAAATACAACTAGAGCCACTATTCTTGTGCTCTTACTAGCCCTACCAGAAAGAGAAAGAATAGACACTTCACATGAGAATGTTGTCATGAGCTCCCATTTCCAATTTTGCAGAGCAGCAGTTTGGGGGGCCCTCTACATTCTTTATTGTTTATTTAAAACCAGCCCTTTAAATCATCTGAGACTCCATATCACAAAAATGGGATTAATGTTAGTAAACCATTGTAGAGTATTTGCAGAATACTTCAGTCTTTAGATGCTTTAGTGTGGAGCCCATAACCTTGTGCAGTTTAGAAGCTCATTACTAAATCTTGAAGGAGCATAGTGATTTTGGTTGGCAGGGTTCAACCCCCCCCTCCCCCCCCCAGTCTCTATCAGCTATTTTGGACTGCAGAGGTTCCAGTCCCAAATTTTCTTTTGAAAGGAGCCAAAAAACTCAAACCAAATTTCAGTCAAACCTGCTAAGTTGTTCCCGCATTCTATACAAACTGCATTTGGGTTCCAACTGGGCCAGGGTTACCTGAAAAATCTGAATACTGTAGTCAGTGAGCTTCAACTGGGCTGCTATTCTAAGTATGGAATCAGACATGAAGCTGGGAAAGCTTCATGCTGTGTGAGGTTTGCTTGCCATGCGCTCCCACAGATCTGTGTTTGTTATACTATGCGTGGCTTTGTAATGTATGAGGTTCCTTATAGTAAATGCAAAGGCATCTCCTTTTCCTTTCCCCAATAAAGGGGTGAACACAGCCATGATCATCTAGGACAGCAGCTACTGCAGTAAGCCCTTCTGACATTCAGGTGCCTCTGGTTTATGTTCTGCAGGCAACTAAGTGGCGTCTCCACATTTTTCCTTACAGCTCCAACTGCTGGCTCACTCACAACAGGAAGCAGCCACAAGGAAAAGGCCAACAACAAATGGGGATGAAACATAAGGAGCGAGGCCTCTACAGCCAAGGCACTCCCCCCGCCCCAGCATTGCCAGGCACACACACCCTGCCCACCAGCTGCTCTTCGCAAACTGTGCCAGGCCCCACGCCCCTGTGGATTGCGATCATGCCCCTGGCACTTCTTTCACCTCCCATCTTCCACTGATCCTCTGTGCCAACGCCCCACAGACAGGTGTGCAGATGAGCAATCCCTCCACTTGCCTTAGGGCACATGGGAGGAACTATGGACTCACTAAGAAAAGTAAGCCAGACAGCAGGCTGCTGTGTGCGGAGCGCTCATCCTTCACTTGGACATATTTTAGGCGTTCTTCAGTCGTGCTTACATCATCATGCCTATCCTGAAATGGAGCCGCCATGAAGTAAGTGCAAGAATCAGGCAGCTTCTATGTGACAGGGTGAAATCTGCAGTTTGTTATGAAATAGAAAAGTTGTAGTTTATCAACATTTCACCTCATAGTTGAAATACTTTAAAAAAAATCAGAAAAACAATCTAATCTACATTCTATTTCCTGTCAAACAAGGGTATGCCAGGCTAGCAAAGTGGCATCGAAAGAAGGTAGGCTGGTGCTGGCAGGTGAAGCTGTATAAAAGGCCTTTGTTAGGTATCTCCTTAGCACAGCTCCAGCTCACTAGGGACAAGAAAGGTAGAACTCACTGCACCTGTTTATCATGCCTTGAGTTATTATCAATGTTTACAGAGCAATTCAGGAATATAATGCACTGAATTATATCATCTGACATCTTCAGGTTCAAATTCCTGCAGTCCACACTAGCAGGATTTACATAGGCACATTTAGTTACTACAATTAGTCACTTTATGCAACATGTCCATGTAATGCCATTGCACGTAAGAAAGACACCAGCTAATATCAGCCAAAAGTGTCAATTATAGATGCTAAACTGCACCTGGAGTGGTATGATATAATGGATGAAAGTTAAATGCCCACTGTGAGAACTATACCATCCTGCATGTTCTAATGGTGCAGATGGTACAATAGAAAATAACCTGTAGGTTTCTAGAGGTAGATTTGTGCCCATTCTCAGGGTCTGCTGGTAACCAGTCTGATGACAGTGTGATCTAATATTTTCAGGACTTGAGTACTTCTTTCAGCATGGAGGCAGTAAAAATAAAAACAGATTGTTGCACCTAAAGTGGTGACCTGAAGCCATGTGGCAAGTTTTCCCTAATTCCCAATCAGAGAGAAACCAGTGCAGAGGGTCACCAGCATTTCTGAATCTCAGGTTTGAGATTCAAAGAATGAAGCATCTTCTGATGGTGGAAAGGTCTGAAATAAACACACTGAGACTGGAAAATCAGTGAGAAGGGGAAAATACTGAATGATGGGCACTCTCTGGTAAAAATTGTAATCTTGTTTTTTATTAGAATTAAGTTACATTAATATGTATGCTACACTGAGAAAGAGAATGAGGACATAAAGAAAATACATTATTCACATAACATCACATTAAAACTATTAAAATGTTATATAATTACAATAAATACTCAAAAAGATGAATAAAAAAAGCAAAATGCATCTTACATGAACATTAAACCTGTTAAAAGCTTCCTAATCATCAAAGTATCACTGTCACCAAATTCATGCAAAATATTGTTAATGGTAATTCAACCTAAAAGTGTCCAGATTGCAAGTCAATTTATAAAATGACTTCACCAATCCACAGCCGAGCCAGTCAGTGGTCAGAACAGGTTAGCCTGCTCTCCTCTAGCCATCGTGTTCTAGTGAATTTTCCAAACAACTAATTTAGCTTGACTCAAGGCTTGTCTTCACTGACAGTGGAAAATTCACCACCGTCAGATGAATCTTCTTAACTGACTGAGTGGATCAATTGGGAAGTCAGTCCCTGAAGACCATCCCATCAGATAGCCTAGCGCTGAGTGGACAGGAGGCCATTTCCTGTCAACTCAGCACTGAAGACACCAGGTAAGTAAGTGTTAGGCAGTTGAAGGGAGACATTCAAGTTATTTTAAATAACTTCCATATCTCCCTTTGACTACCACCAAAATAATTCTGCAGTGTAGACCAAGTCTCAGCAAACAGGAAGGTAGGAAACTGGACTGAATGTGAGCATTGTATCTCACACTGAGAACTAACAGGGGCTTGACAGAAACTAGCCCCAAGCCACTGAAAAGAGGAATCAAATGGGGGCAACAGGAAAAAAATGAAACTGTGAGTCTGAAGCTGAACAAAAGAGGCAATGCACAGACACCTCAGGAGTAATACAATGCACAAAATGATTGACTGCTACAGAGCAATTCAGAACCCTCCATGGAAGGTCACCAGAGCACTTAGAAACAGGTTTGTACAATGTCAACCAAGTGGGGATGCAGAATCACCAAGGGTCAGAGGCATCCTCCAGACCGTATCAAGAAGATCAGAGAATAGTGCTGCACATTGACGCACATACTGGTATTATAAAGCTGCTTCTTGGTCATGACTGTAAGACAAACGTTCATTAAACCCTTCCAGGACAACAATCCTCATGGTTGTGCAAGGACATCTCATCTGCAGAAGGGGAGACTGCTAGTGAGTGGAACTCAGGTTTCACCCCAGAAGAACAATTCTTGCAAAAAAATTCTACAAATACTGAGCAGCCCAATGAGGAATTCAGATAGGACTTTAAAAAAACCCAAGCAAACAAACAAACAAACAAAACCAGCAACAGCCACCACCACCATGGATCAAATTCTAGTCTGAACAGCATGAACTATCACTGATGTCTAGCTTGACCAGCTAGGAACAATCAGATCAGACAGCTTGATCAACGCAGCCTAAGTAAAGGCAGAAAACAGACTCTTGGAAGAGAGCACTTTAGTGGGAAAAGGTGGGTAAAAACAGCAGCTCTTCTGAGAGCCGTAAGTTGGGAAATGCTTAGTCTGGCAGCACATATTGCAGAAATAGTCATTAAAAAAAAAGACATTATAGAAGGGAGCAATGAGAGAGAGAGAGAGAGAGAGAGATGATTGGCTAGTGTAGTGGTTAAGAACACCGCTCTTTGATATGGGAGACTGGGGTGCAAATCCTGGTTGGTACGTACCTGCCTTTCCAGTAGGAGTCCTTGGGCAAAAAGACCCTCTAACGCCTCACTTGCCTACGTTGAATATGAGAGTGACACGAACTAGGAGAGTCATGCTGGCTTGGATGTCGCCCGGATTAACAAGGCCTGTGCCAGATGTTGGGGAACCAGGACAATCTGATGATAAGCGGGCTACTGGAACAAACCATACATGGATGAGACAAGAGAACCTGGAATTGATGGAATGCTACTACAACAGTAGACCTAAGGAGAGAGGATATATGAAACATATGAGGGAACTATGGATGGGACAAAAGACCTACATCCACACTAACTGAGAAACAGCTAGTTACCCAACACTTCAACATAGTAAAGAGGAAGCTGCTCTCACAACTTGAGAAAGACCAACTCCACATTACATCCTGGACTCAAGAAGAAGACCCAGAAGAACAACTAGATGTGCAGCCAATACCTGAAACTGGAACTTCACTGCCACCCCTTCCATTACAGAGCACAGCAGCTGATATGAGGCATAAGATCATGGATAAACTAGCTACAGTCAACCCTCAAGACTGATTACCAAGGCTTGTTGGAGAAGTATAGAATCCTAGGGTTGGAAGGGACCTCATAGGTCATCTAGTCCAACCCCCTGCCAGAGGCAGGACCACTCCCACTAAACCATCCCAGTCATGGTTTTATCCAGCTGGGCCTTAAACACCTCCAAGTACCATCAGATAGTATGCTAGAAGATGCCAATAGAGCCCTAATGACACTTCCTACTACCACCATAACTCAAACCAATGAACTGGTATACGCTACAGCCTCTGTAATCCTGGAGATGCTTGGCTACATGATCAAGAAGAACAGCAGTACATACCCCTCCTGGAAAATGAGGATGGAGGATAAGAGCAAGGCAACTCGGAGAGAAGTTAGTCAGCTGGTGGAACTACAGAAGGATTTAGAGATTAAGGATAAGACTTGGCTACTGAAAAAATACAAGGGCCTGACTCCATCTGAAGCCCTAGAGACTGCTAAACAAAGGCTCACAGCACTGGCTACCAGGCTAAGGAGATACACTAGAGAAGCAGAGGCCAAAACGATAAATGCCCTGTTCTCCAAAGAACCATCCAAGGTGTACTCCCAACTGCAGTGCGACAACACAATAACAGCAGAGCCACCAACAGCAGAAACTGAACAGTACTGGAAGAACATCTGGGAGAAAGAGAAGACTCATAACACCAGTGCAAAGTGGCTGCAGGACCTGAGAACAGACCACAGCAATCTCCCAGAACAGGAACAAGTCACCATCACAGTAGCAGACATCCAACAGCGGGTCAAGAACATGAAGAGCTGGACAGCACCTGGACCGGACATGATCCACACCTACTGGCTAAAGAAACTAACAGCAGTGCATGAACACCTAGCAGCACAGATGAACCAGCTGCTAGCAGCAGGCTCCCACCCAGACTGGCTAACACAAGGAAGGACAATGCTGACCCCCACAAGGGAACAGCACCGTCCAACTACTGGCCAATAACCTGCCTCTCCACAACATGGAAAGTCCTATCAGGCATCATAGCCGCCAAGCTACAGAACCATATTGGCCAGTACATGAGCACAGCTCAGAAGGGCATTGGGAACAACACCAGAGGCTCAAAACACCAGTTGCTCATAGATAGAGCAGTTGCCCAAGACTCAAGGTCTAGACAGACCAATCTGAGCACAGTCTGGATTGACTACAGGAAAGCCTACGACTCAATGCTGCACACATGGATCTGTGAATGTCTGGTGCTATACAAAGTCAACAGGACACTAAGGATCTTCCTCAAGAACTCAATGGGTCTGTGGAAGACAACACTGGAAGTCAACTCAAGACAGCTTGCACAAGTGGCCATCAAGTGCGGCATATACCAAGGTGATGCGCTGTCCCCACTGCTGTTCTGCATTGGCTTGAACCCCCTCAGCCAGATAATCACAAGGACTGGATACGGATGCAAGTTCAAGAGTGGAACTACCATGAGCCACCTCCTCTACATGGATGACATCAAGCTGTATGCTAAGAATGAACGAGACATTGACTCGCTAATCCACCTGACACGGATCTACAGTGAGGATACTGGGATGTCATTCGGACTGGAGAAGTGTGGCCAGATGGTAGTAAAGAGAGGGAAGGTAGTCAAGACTGCTGGGGTGGAACTACCAGCAGGACACATAGCAGACATACAGACAAGCTACAAGTACCTTGGCATCCCACAGTCACATGGGAACCACAATGAGGAGGCAAGGAAGACAGCAACATCCAAGTACCACCAAAAGATAAGACAGGTCCTGAAGAGCCAGCTCAATGGGAAGAACAAGATCCATGCCATCAACAGGTACACCCTGCCAGTCATCAGATACCCTGCCGGTATAGTGAGCTGGCCAAAGGAGGACATGGAGGCTGCCGATGTGAAGACCCAGAAGCTCCTCACAATGTACGGAGGTTTTCACCCCAAATCCAACACCCAGAGACTGTACACCAGCCAGAAAGAAGGCGGGCGGGGTTTGATGAGTGTCAAAGCCACTGTCCTGGACGAAACCCAGAGCATCCAGGAGTACATCAGTAAGATGGCACCCAAAGATGAGCTGCTGAGAGAATGCCTGAGGCAGCAGCAGACATGGGAGGAAGATCAAGCAGAAGAAGTGCCATGGCAAGACAAGACCCTGCGTGGGATGTACCATCGACAGATAGCTGAGGTGGCTGACATTGGGAAATCCTACCAGTGGCTGGAAAGGGCTGGACTAAAAGACAGCACTGAGGCACTGATCCTAGCAGCACAAGAACAGGCACTAAGCACCAGATCCATTGAAGCAGGGGTCTACCACACTAGACAGGACCCAAGGTGCAGACTGTGCAGAGAGGCCTCGGAGACAGACCAACACATAGTGGCAGGATGTAAGATGCAGGCAGGAACAGCATACACTGAACGGCACAACCAAGTAGCTGGCATTTCTGCACAGTGTATGGGCTAGACCCTCCCAAGACCAGATGGGAGATTCCACAGAAGATCGTGGAGAATAACAGGACTAAGATTCTGTGGGACTTCCAGATCCAAATGGACAGACAGGTACTGGCCAATCAATCAGATATCGTGGTAATAGACAAGGACCAGAAGACAGCGGTGGTGACAGATGTAGCAGTGCCAAGTGACAGCAACATCAGGAAGAAGGAGTATGAGAAGCTGGAGAAGTACCAGGGCCTGAAAGAGGAACTAGAGCGGATGTGGAAAGTGAAGGCCAAAGTGGTCCCAGTGGTGGTAGGAGCACTCGGGGCTGTGACTCCTAAGCTGGGAGAGTGGCTCCAACAGATCCCAGGAACAACATCAGAACTCTCTGTCCAGAAGAGTGCAGTGCTAGGAACAGCTAAGATACTGCACAGAACCCTCAAACTCCCAGGCCTCTGGTAGAGGACCCGAGGTTGAGGAAGACACATACCACCCATAGGGGTGAGAGGGGAATTTTTTTTTTTATATGGTGCAACAAAGAAATGAAGGGAATTCTGGGCCCATCCTGAAAGCTTGTAACTTTTTAAAAAGATAATTATGACTAACTTTATCAAAGACCTTCTCCTGGTCCACTGAAAGAAGTCCCAGATCCAGATTACGAAGTCTGTTAATAGCAGGAACGCAAATTAAAAACTAATTATCTAAAATACAGAGATTAGGAATACATCTGATCAAACATATTGTATCAATGAGTCTTCTAAACACTGTATTGTAATAGTGTATTCAGGGCCATCCCTAGGGGGGGTGCGGGGCCCCAGGCAAATCACCCTCTGTGGGTACCCCCACCAGCACTGGGGGCAGGGCCAGGGAGGGGCAGGCCCCTGCTCCAGCCGTCCCATGCTGGGGACTGGCAAGCAGCCAAAAGGGCGGCCCAGTTCAGCACCGCTGATCCCTCCCACTCCCTCGGCCATGCACACTGTTCTTGGCTCTGTGCTGGAGCAGCGGGGAGGGGGCGGGAGGTAGCGATATGGGCCCTGTGCTGCTTCCCACCCCCCATACAGGGGGCAGTCACCAGCAATGCTGAACCTGGCCACCCTTTTGGCCGTTGCCCGGTCCCTGGCATGGGCAGGGAAGCAGTGTGGGCCCTGCAGGGCCCCCAAAGCACGGGGCTCTGGGCAGCTGCCCCAGTTTACCTACTCTAAGGACATCCCTGAGTGTGTTGGCCAAGGTCCTGGATAAAATCTTATGATCAGAACATAGAGAGAAATAGACCTCCATATTTGAGTAAATCAGAGAGGTTTCCTTTTTTGTGCAGCAAGGTAATCAGTGCTTTTGGCAAGTGAGGGGAAGCTCTTTCTCCTGGATACAATCCAGTACCACTAGAAAAAAGTCAGAGGTCATAAGATGCCAGAAGTGCTTGTAAAATTCAGATGGCGGCTCTTGAATACCAGGACCTATCCCAGAGAACTGCTAGATTGCAAAAGAGAGCTCCTGCAGCAACAGCAGGGCACCTAGACATCACTGTTCCTCACAAGTCAGATGGCGTGACCAATCTATTGCCGGGCACATTACAGGCTTCAATCAGGCTCTGAGGACTGTAAAAAGAAAAGGCTGCTTTCCAGATCTCAGCAGGGCCAGCTATCAGTCTACTATCTGGAAGCCAAAGGCATAAAATCTGCCATAGACTTTGCTCCAACAGAAGAAGAACCTTGTGGAAGTGTCAGTTGCATACACCTGAATAAAATAATCTTGTGTTATGTCTTCTTGCACCTTGTCTTCTAAGAAGCATCTCAGGAGCTTATACTTCTTAGTTAAGGTTTAGTGACTCTGCACTGGTAAATCAAGGGTGCCACGAAGGCCCAAGCTGTCTCATTCTAGAGCATCCATGTGGGTATGTCTATGCTAGGGGCTTCAGTTGATTTAAGGAACATCCTGGCTACATTTGGAGTTCATTCAGTCAACTTAGCACTTGCTGAAGTCAACTTAATAACTCCTGCCCTTAAAGTCGACTTTAAGTAGATCTTATTAAGTCAACTTAACTAAGCCCTGTAGTGTAGACATATCCACAGTGTGTTGCAAGGACTGTGTGGCGGTCTGTGTATACTGCTGGCAGAACATTTTGATCTGAAACTTTCTGACATCCCACGACTTCTCTGAAAACCCAGCAAATATCTGGGTGAAATTCAGGTCCTTTAATAATTTGGTTTTAACGCACCAGTGGGAAGGGAAGCACGGGGAGGAAAAGGGACACTGACAGAAATGTAATAATGAACAGATGAGTAAGTGAGAGACATGGCAAACTAAGCAAACAAATTCAGACTAGCATATAAAAGTGATCCATCGGATCTAGTTTGTGACCTGGTTGGGAGTAGCCTTCCGTTCCGTACTGAGAAAACTTCCAAATGTCTACCAGCCCAAAGGTCCGCTGGAGACAGTGCAGTTTCCTGGGATCCATCGGATCTAGTGATCCATCAGATCTAGCTTGTGACCTGGTTGGGAGTAGCCTTCCGTTCCGTACTAAGAAAACTTCCAAATATCTACCAGCCCAAAGGTCCGCTGGAGACAGTGCAGTTTCCTGGGAGAGGACTGGCTGGGATATCAGGACCCTCTGCATCTCCCTCAGATTCCAACATTGTAACATTCTCATCCATTCACAAAGGAGAGATTCAGTGTGAGCAGCCACCATGTCTGTTGTCCCCAGGTGTGATAGGCACTGCAGCCCCAGGCTGGTGACATCATGTTGGCACTGTTGAGGATTGAGGTCTGAGGACTCATACCAAGAGAAAAAATTACCTCACTGGAAGCTCCAGGCATGAAGCATCACACTGGGTGGTAGATGTGGTCTTTCTCAGGGTACACAGCTCCATCCTCAGCCACTGCCAGCAGCTGTGGGGCCACCAAAGTTTTAGCCCCTTTAGAAATAGTCCTACCTAAATCCATCTTGTCTATCTTGATAAATTTAATATAAGGGGTGATATGATGGGACAGCCCACTTTGGCAATTGACTAATCTTTGGCTACTGGTGGTAGATATGCCCAGGAACAGATTAACTGGCCTGGGGCTTCAGGCTGCCCCACCTGGGGCTGCTCCCCAGCATGGAGGCCTGTTCCAGGGGGAGGAGTCCCTGGGGCCAAAAGGTGCTCCAGCCCCTCTTTGGCCAGTCACCTGTGGGGGCAGGACCAGCTGACTCATGGCTAAGCCCCCACCACTCCAGCGCAGTCTTTTAGGAAGGCCATGCTGTGAGCAATGCAGGCCTCACTGTGAGCCAGCTTAGTTTGCACCCAGTCAGAGCAAAGAGGCTCTGGCCTGCCCTACCTTGCCCCAAGGGCAGACAGACTGGTCCAGAGGTGGGGCAGGAGTGCAGAGCCCAGCATCTGGCTCCAGGACCCTGTTCCTCAGCTCCCAGTGCCAGCAGAGCAGGAGTGCTCTCAGCTGTCCAGTCCCCCACTGGCACTGAGCAGCATGGGGGAGGGGCGGGGGGGCGATAGGTGTTTTAGGGGCTGGAGGCTGGGGCCCAGGGCTTCAGCCTTCAAAGCTCCTGTGCTAATCCAGCCCGAGATATGCCAATGGCTTGTGATGGGACAATTGGAATGGGGTTTGAGTTAGTACAGAGAATTCTTTTTTGAGTGTCTGACTGTGAGTCTTGCCCCCATACTCAGGGTTTAACTGATAATTATATTTGATGTCAGGAGAGGATTTTCCCCCTATAGTAGATTGGCAAAGGCTCTGTGTTTATTTTGCTTTTCTCTGGAGCATCAGGCATGACTAGGACTACCAGACGTCCAGGAAAAGGAGGACATGTCCTCCTTTTTACCATCATGTTCTCCATCTGGCAGGCATTTTAAAAATAGATGATTTTGTCCAGCTTTTTAAAAAAGGGATTAAAGTGTGCTGGAATGCCCCAGGACACTGGGGGATGTGTTCCTGCTGGGCTCCCTAAAAATAGAGGAGCGTGCTGGAACGCTGCATTGCAGCATGTTCCCTTCGGGCCAGCAGGCAGCTTTGGGTGGGAGTGAGCCCGGCCACCCTTCTCCTTCTTTCCCGGCACCTGGAGAGGCCCTGCCCCTACCAGGCCCGAGTGGCATGTGCCCCCTCTATTACTGCCCAGCCAGTACCATATTTGTAGCCTCCCAGGCCAGGACAGCTGTGAGTCAGGCCTCTTCTTCAGGCCTCTTCCTTGTCCCACTGGTAAGGATGCCTGGGAAGGGGTATGGGTTGGGGGCAGTCGGGCAGCCAGGAAAAGGGTGGGTGGGGTGGGAAGAAGGGGTCAGGATGGTGGGCTGGGGAGGTGTGGAGGGGTTTGGGGAGATGAAGAGGGGTGAAGTGAAGATGGAGAGCTGGGGTATGGGGGTTAGGAGGGCCTGGAGTGGACACATGGAGAAAGAGTGATCTGATGGGGGCAGGCATTTGGGGGGCAGTAGCTGGGGTAGGAGACAGGCATTTGGAGGGCAGTAGCTGAGGGACAGGCATTTGGGGGGCAGTAGCTGGGGTGGAGAGCGGGCATTTGGGGGGGCAGTAGCAGGGGTGGCTGAAGGGCCGCCCCCCGGACATGCATGTGTCCCCCAATGTCCTCCTTTTCATATTTCTCTGTCCTCCTTTCCATGCTTTGGTATCTGGGAACCCCAGGCACAACTCACTTGCTGATGTATCCTCTGTACTTTAAAGTCTTTAAATCATGATTTGAGGATTTTAATAACTCAGTCATAGGTTAGAGGTTTATTGCAGAGGTGGGTGAGGTTCTGTGGTCAGTATGCTGCAAGTGTTCAGACTAGATAATCATATTGGGCAGGAGCATTGCTGGGTAAGAGTCAGGGCCTCCCCTGCCCAGCCCCATGGCCCTGATCCTGCTTTGGGGTTGGATCCGGATTGGGGCCCTTGCTGCTTGTGGGCAGCGGCAGAAGCTGGCTCCAGCTGTGAGCCTCCTGCTGCTTGCTGGCAAGAGGCAGTGCTGGGGGCACATGGGTGGTACTGCTCAGAGAGGTGGGGGGACTGACAGGGTTGGGGGAGCCCCAGTCGGCACAGCTCTGAGGGCAGGGTGGGGGCTGTGGCTGGGGGCTGGAGAGGGGGCTTACTTGCTGGGGAAGGCTCCAAAGGCCATGTGAGCACTACGAGCCAGCTCCACCCCTGAAAGGGAGTGGAGTGAACAAGGCCATCCCAGCCCTCCCCACCCTGCCCCTGTGGGCAGCAAGCCAGCCCAGGGGCAAAGCCGAAGCACCTCTGGACTAGGCTCCCCCAAAATCGGCAGGGCCTCTCTGCTCCCTGGCACTGTGTGGGCTTAGTGCTGCTGCAAATATAGAAGGGGACATAGGGGCTGGAGCCTGGGACCCGGGGCTCCAGCTCCTATAGCCTGTGCATTAATCCAGCCCTGAATCTGCCCCATTTATAAAGGTGATTTAACACCAGGTTCAACTAAGGGCTGTTCAGGTTTATTTAGACCTACCTAAAGCTGGTGCTGGAATGACAATGTGCCTCACTTTTGGGGTTGAAAGAACCAGGGTGAAGGAAGACACTGAAAAAAATGACTTTAATACTAGGAAAAAACGTGAACAGAAGACTCTGATCCATTGTCCCTCCTGTATCAAAAAACTCAGAGACTGTTCCTGGGCCAGAAAATCTCTATAGATTTGTTCTTTGGAGAGGCAGATTTTAAATTAACACAGCGAATAGCTTTACTTACACCCAGCAGCACATCATTCCTCATGCAGGAGACAGCAAGCACAAAACCCAATCTTACGTTGCCCAGATCACATGCCCACCTCCATGGAACTGGAAAGATTTCAGCAATCCAAGTCCTTTTTTAAACAACAGGATGAAGAGATAGTTAAAAGCTATCAGGAATTTAGACTCCCAATTCCCATTACTTTTAATGGGTGTTCAAATCTCTTAAGTAGCTTTAGGAAACAGAATCTGTCTATGTCTCTGAACCTCTTGAGCTGTGTGTAGCATGCCCTTTCCATACAAAGAATAAGCTTTCTTACTAACACTATCCATACTAATAGAATCATAGAATCATAGGGTTGGAAGGGACCCCACGAGGTC
>ML682036.1:3826311-3995183 GCA_007922195.1 Podocnemis expansa
AATTCTTCTCTATTTGTGAGCAGCAGATCGAGAGGCGCAAGGCCCTTTGCGTGTGTTAGTGATGAGAGAATAAGGCCCCAAATGAATAAATGACTCCGTGTGGTAGAACTCAAGATTGCCAAGCTAACTACTACTTCACCCAAATTCCAGTTCAGCATTTCTCAAACTTCATTCACAAGTAATGATGAGAGACTATCTTGGCATGGGTCAGTCAAATAAAGTTTTATCTTTTGATCCACATGGTGCCACATACCTCTCTTTCAGGCCTTTGTTTCCTGATAAATGCTGAAGGGTGTGTGTATGTTTGCTGCTGTTTCATTCCCATTTGATTTAACTGTTCAGAGGTCAATATCTTTCTCTGATTTCCCTCATGTATTCTTACCATTCAGCATGTTCTAAATATGGATAATCTCTCTCTCTCTCAGGATTGTGGACATTGAGGGTAAAGTTGTTTGTTGCGTGTACAAGCTACCTTTCTGTTCATCTGTTCGATTTTGTTTTGTTCCTTTGTTTTAAGAGATATTTTTGGTTTCTCCTTCAGTTCTCCCTGGGTCCACTGACCACTTCTGATAGGTTTAGTTAGTGTTTTGATCCAGGCATAAAGGGCATGTCACAAGTAGGTGAGAGCAGATGCAAGAGTAAAAGGTTTGCTTGACAAACTCAGCAACATCTCACCCTCTCTTTACCCCTATGATTTAAAATTCTAAATCTGTCCATTAAACATGTGGTCTGAAGCTGCACAATCCAAGTAGTGCATAGGAGCATCACCTGTTCAGAGAATTGTGATTTTCAGATGCTATTTGAAGGGTTATTGATTATTCTGGTCTCTCAGCAACAGGATGTAGAATGTATACCATTGAAGTCCATTTACATTTTGCTGTATCTGGATGTCATTGAATGAAAGTGAACATTCCTTCTGTGTTTCTGAAGAAAATATACTCTTCTCCAAGAAGTTTAAGAAGTCAGTATTGTCTTGTCCAACTTTGTACTTGATCTTTGTATTAAAGTGTAATAGTTGGGGGTAACATGGAAGGGAGAGTGAGAGGATGGAAGAGGAAATTTATGGTAAGCCTTTGCTTTACAAAGAAGCAAAGCAAATTTTTTTTCTGGTGAATCTACTTTCAGATTCATAGCCCTAGATACTGAGGTCTTCCATTTATTCATGGAAAGGAAGAGTTTTCCCCAGCACTGCCCCATTAATGAGCTACAAACCTGTTACAGAACATGATACAGAATATCTTAAAATGAATTCCATTTTCCATATCTCAGCAGAGACTGTCAAAGAGGTTACCAACTGAGGGGGGCTCACAAAATCATTATCATAAGTGGTAACCTCTTCAAGATCCATCTGCTACGAATGGGGCTACACACCATCACCAGTTCACAGGGGTTATTGATTAGGCTTTTGGCTATCCTAAACCACATTTGAACCTCCGACTTAGAAATGAAAGGTTCTATGTCTGGTTGACTGCAAAAAGCCAAACTATAAGAATCTGCTCAAAAGTGGAAGTGAATTTGTTTTTGCTTTGCTGGCCATCTTGTGATTTTCCTTTCCACAAACATGTATTTAAACAAACTTCACTGGCACAAATTTTGACATAAATTGAATTTTCAAAAATCAATACAAGATGTAGCCAATTTCTATTATTCTTTAGGAATTTGGGATGGCCAATATAGATCAATCTGAAGGACAAGTGTTCTTAGTCCAGACTGAGTACAGGTATGCTTAATTAAATAGGACTTCCTCCCCGAAAACAAGTGGTCAAGGAGTACTCAGATTGAAACTCTTAACAATTCTTTATTGCTAGCTGCATAAACCAAGTGATGAATAGGAGTACAGATGAATACAATGTAAAATAAATGGTAAAGGGATTACATTAATACATTTTTATAATAACTATCAACAGTATTGCTACTAAGATTTCCTTATCTTCAAGATACAGTTAAAAAAGTTGTACTCACACTGAAAGTGAAGACAAGTTGAAGTACTGAGCTAACAACCCTAAATTTAACCAGCTAAAATAAAATAAAGAAACCTAGTTAAAAGAAGTTAGGTAGAGCATTGCTGAAGGCCTGTGCAGTTGCCTCTTGCGTTGTTCAAGTGCATCGGCTGGAACATGGAAGCTTCAACCCCTCTACAAATTTGAGGGCTTTAAATACCCTTTCAATAATAAATCGCATTATCTCATTCTTCCCGACCCAAATATAGGTATTTTCCAGAAATTGCTAGGAGCACCTTTAGATTACTGGTTCAGGGGTCTTCTGATGTCTATCTTCTGGAATTTTTTTTTTCATTTCCTTGTTTATCAGTTTGTGGGTTTTATGGTGGGTTTGCAGAGATTTTTTTTTTTTTTTACCTATTTGTCTGCAGAACATAGTGAAAACCCAACTTGCCAAATTCTACACAGCCTACTCACCTTTCACCCAGTTAGTCTTTTCCTATAGATAAATGCAAACCTTAGTTTGCAAAGCTTGCAGGTCTTATCCTATTGCATAGCAAACTTACAGATCTCTGCACAACTAAGTCACATCCTTTGCAAACATCTGTAGGATACATGCTTTTCAGCTTATGAAAGAACTAATACCAAGCTCCTTACCTATAAAAAGTGAAATACTGTGAAACCATAGTTTCTTAAACTTATATAAAGAAAGATATATTTGTATAAAATAGATAGAGAATAATATATGCATGCAAGCTCAATACAGGGTATAGCCAAAGGCTACAAAGAACAGCTATGCAGGAAGTACTTATGCACTTACTGTGACTTGTCTGACCAATCAGAACTCAGAACTTCAAATATCAAGTATGGAATAGTTTCTGAACTACAGTATATGGAGTAAAAACACCCAGCAAGGTGTGCTGAAAATATCTGAATAATAAATGACTTAGAGAAAAATCTGATCCACTCACAAATACTGCAAAAAGGAAAAGTCTAAATTTACTGGATAAAGTATTCACTTGCAAACTATTAATTTTGTGTTGTTATGTGCCTATAACATCTTAAGTAAAGGATTTACTTCAACAAAACGGCTTGCTGCTTGGATTTTTGATACAAAGTGAAGATTCAAATCTGTCTGAAGTTCAGCCATAATGCCTTTATTACTACTGGACTAATGCAGAAAATAATGTGCTTAGTACAATTTCAAAAGTAGGCAGTGGGGCTATGTGTGGGGTGTAAAGTGAAGCACATGAGGAAGTGTTTCAGGATCAGGGCATTACAGATTTTGTTTCCCCACATATGAGAAGGAAGGAAGGAAGAAGCTATGTAAAATAATGCAGGAAATACTTGAAATTTTTGCAGTGCTAGTTACCCCTTTTGTTCTTATTAGTGTAGCATTAACACATATGTCATATACTGGGTAAGCATACACAAGACACATTTGGTGTGGCATACAGCTGAAGTCAGCTTAGTAGTGAGTGCTTGCAGCAGTGCCTGATAGAGAACAGAAGCAAACAGTGCCATTCTAATAAGGAAGTTATTGTTCTGGAGTATTTCCCTATATTCTTATACTTTTGTGAAGTTCTCAGTGGAAATATCTAGATAGCACATGCACAAACTGGTGTCTCAAAACATCTGAGACTGTAACTTAAGTAATACAATTCAGGATTTAGTCCCATGCACTTTTAAAATAGTTCCTTGTTGAAAGAAGGCTGTCAGGAAAATCCTGATCATGTTGACCTGTTGGTTAAGAATTAGACAAAGTCTGTCTTGGAAGAAAAAAAGAAAAAAAAAATCAAAACTTGCCAGCATGGAAGGGCTCACCAAAGAGGCCAAGGGCTAAGTGGATGTGAAGTCTAAATATCTTTTGATGCCCACTTGTAATTCCTCATGTCAGGTTTTAAGTCGTGATGTGGCAGTGTAGCATGGAGAAGCTAAGACTCACACAGTACTGTTTATCACTCTTCACCCTATCCTTGTTTTACATCAGGCTTGTCCAACCTGCGGCCTGGGGGCCAGTCTCCAGCCCGCCAAGGGCTTTCATCGGACCCACTGAATGCTGCTGCAAGACCCTGGGAACTGGGGCTGGCCAGAGCCCTCGTCAGTTTCCTGCCCTGTGCACAGCACAGCTAGAGGGATGCATGACATGGCCGGAGGGCTGTTCAGGGCCTGCATTCAGCCCCTTTCGAGTGAGCAAGAGGGTGGGTAAAGAGGAAGTACCCTGAGCAGTTTAAAATCCTGGCCTGGACATCCCCCCCAGTTCTGCTTTCCTCCCACACCCCTAACCCCAGCACCCCTATCTTTCCCATCACCTTAGTGGCAAAAACTCTGCTGTAGAGATTGCTACCCATCAGTGTTTCTGGTACAGAGATGGCCAATGCCAAAACTTGTGACCCCTGCATAACTGTTCAAAAGTGCTGCAATGAAATGTTTTAAACATTCAGGGGAATGCAGAGTATGAACTAAAGTTTTCAGTGCATAGTTGTCTCGTACAATTGCAAAGTGTTTCATGAGTCTTTATCAGTGCAAGCTCGTGAGAAAACATCTCACTTTTTCCAGGTTTGCTTCATTCCAGTTGACAGAAAATAACTGCAGCACTAAACCTGGACAACAGTTAGTGGCTATCTTTTGAAATATTTTTCTGCAGCCGGTAAAACTTGTTGGACATTATCTTCATGCATAGCCTGCAAACAAGAACCTTTGTAAATATGACGATCAGAATTAAAGCTAAAGGTGAGTAGTAACTCTTTGTTTCAGCAAGATCTTGGTTACAAATTAACTTGGCTGGCACTGAATGCACAAGGGTTTATCCCTTGTGTCGCTTCAGGAAGTGGATCCTGTTGCTGTTTCCTGGAAACATACATTAGCATTCCCCTGAGTTTTAAAGATTGATAATATTGTACAGATTACTATTTTGAGTTACATGGAGATTGTCCGTAGAGGAGAAATGGGAAGCTATCTGCATAATCTGATATTCTGCAAACATCTGAAATGCTATGAAAATCAGTGCTGTCTAGATGCTTTTTGTAAAACCTGTTTGACATCCAAATAAATTAGAGGGAGTCAAGCTTAGAGAGTATTTTCCTTTATGAGTTGTGTGTTATCTGGCCTTAAAATGGATAGGATTTCCTTTAGATTCACACTTCCCCCCAATTTACTGCCTGATTCATGAACAAGCATGTGTTATATTTAAAAAGATAAATATACGGTTTAGTATTCTCCATTCCATTCCACTGAGGCTTACCACCATACATGGAGAGCTGATCAGGGAATGATTCCATCCCTTTCTTTCCCTGCCCAACAAGCAAATGGGGGAACAACATTTTTTTTTAAAGTGATACATTTTTTATGGAAAAAATTTGGAGTTTTTTGAAGGAAGAAAACCCCCACAAAACAACTCGGACTCTAAGGAACTGATTTTTCTTTTTCAGTTTTCAGCAACCAATGCTATTTAAAAATAACATTAAATTAAAAAAAAAAAAGCTAAAAGTTTTAATTTTTTTTAAATAATGAGAAACTGCAAAAATTTCGGTTTTGAATAGACCTTCTTTTCACCGAAAAAGTGTTTTTGTTGGAAATTTTTCAGCCAGCTTTGTCTATTTGCCATTTCTCAGAGGTATGATATACATTAAAAAAAAGATTTAAACTGGACTAGGTGAGTAGAAAGTACACAAAGACCCAGGTCTGATATTGGACTCTGGATAGGGTTACCAGATACCAAAGTATGGAAAGGAGGACAGGAAAGTATGAAAAGGAGGACATTGGAGGATATGGAGAAAATGTAGTATTAATAGAACTGTCATTACTATATTATGTCATAGAAAATGTGTAATGATTAATGAATGCATGGCAGCATGAAAAAAGTGGAGAACACATTGAACAGCAGAAATACTCTTAGTCACATTAACTGTAAGAAAGATGTATAATTCAAAACTGTGTAACAATAAAACCAAGTATTGTTATGAATACATAATTTGTGTCAACAATGTCACGATAGCAGGGGTTAGAGTACAGTTGTTTGGGGGCCCTGGAACCCTCCTAAATTTCTGGGCCTCCACCCACCCCCAGCTACTGCCCCCAAATGCCTGTCTCTCATCAGATTCCTCTTTTTTCTCCATGTGCCCACTCCAGCCTCACCCCCCATGCCCCAGCTCTCCATTCACTTCTTCACCCACCTTCAGCCCCAAGCCCAAGCCCAACCACCTCCACACCTCCCCAGCCAGCCAACCAACATCTGGACCCCTTCTTCCCACCCCCACCCCCCCGTGCCCTTTCCCCAGCTGCCTGACTGTCCCTAGCCCTTCCCAGGCCTCCTTACCAATGGGGCAGGGCACAGGGAACAGGCTGCAGGGACAGTTGGAACTGTGCTGGCTGGAGGCTACATATATGGTGCTGGCCCAAAAGGCAGGGGACATGCATGCTGTGTGCCACTTTGGCCAGTAAGGGTAGGGGCCCAGGGCCTCCCCAGGTGCCAAGAAAGGAGGGGATGAGAGGGGTGGACAGGCTCGCTCCCGTCCTGTCCGCAGCTGACCTGGCAGGGGAACGCGCCGGAACACTGCATTCTGGTGTGCTGCTCTGTTTCTAGGGAGCCTGGCTCAAAAAGAGTTTTGCACTCAAGAGGTATTTTCCATTATGCTGGCATAATTACAGCAGGATGGCTAAAGTACTGACAATTTTATTGGTATAGCAAAAACAGTAAAAGTCCTGTGGCACCTTATAGACTAACAGATTTCTTCAGGCACGCTTTCCTGAATAGTAGAATACAAAACAATGTTGCTGAAGAGGAAGAAAGAGACCTATTGTATTATCACAGCACACAGAATTGCCCACACGACAACAAAAGTGAGAAGGTAACAGATTGTCTTAAAATGCCCTGGTGAGAGATTCTCTCCTGATATTGGAAAGAGAGTAAACAAAAATATTAGACCTCTTTATAATAAAAAATAATAAAAGACTAATGACATCAGGTCATGTTACAGAATGCCATGTCTTACATTCCCCTGCTTTTATTTTCATTCTATTCTGTAAGTTTCTCCCATCTCTTCAAATACTCTGATGAAGTGGGATTTTCTCCCATGAAAGCTCATGCGATAAATAAATTTCTTGGTCTTGATAGCGCCACTGGACTCCTTGCTTCTTTTGCCATAGCCCAGGACATGTTTACATTGCAGTCTCAGGATGTATGTGGCTGCAGTTTGGGTACCTACACCCCAATTACCTACTTCACAGTAGCTCTCAGGAGTCAGACGGGTGTACAGTACATACCACACAGAAGCCAGGGCAGCTAGCCAACCTCATCACACAGTCAGCCAAGGCAGCTCAGTGTTAGGGGCAGGGTCAGGAAGGGGCCTGCCGAGGAACTCACAGCTGAGGAGCCTGCCTGGCAGCCTCCGGTTGGAGGCTAAATGGCACCTCCCCAGCAAGAGGGACACACGCTGCATGCACCTCTGGGGCCGGTAGGGGCAGGACCTCCCCAGGCCAGGTGTTGTGAAGGAGGGGATCATAGGAGTGGCTGGCTCACTCCTGCCCACTGCAGCCCCCTGAGCTATCAGGGGAATGCGTTTAGCACAGCATGCTCGCACCATGCATCTATTTTTAGACTGCCGTCCTGGACTCCCAACGTCCTGCAAAAAGCCAGGCAAAATGCAGGTTCTTTTGGATACCTGGAGGACGGTAGGGCAAAAAGGAGGAAATGTCCTCCTTTTGCCAGACGTCTGGGAACTGCAACTCTGGATCACAGCACCTTGGGCTACTGCCAGCTGACATCATTAGTAAGAATGATAGACATATGTCTAATCTTTTCAAGTGTCTTAGGAACCTACCTCTCATTTTTGAAAATGGAGCTTAGGTGTTCAAGTCATTTAGGCACCTCTGAAAGTTTTACCAATAGCTTTATTGTGATTTTATCACCTCTTTCCATATCTTCATGAGCTATATGAAGGCTGGAGGTGAGGAGCTCTTATTTACATTGTTTTAAATCAGAAATAACTTCACTAAATTAGGTTATTAGACTTACAGGATATGTCTACACTGTGATAAAAAACCCTGCAGCACCAGGTCTCATAGGTGGGGCTGCAGGGTTATATAACTGTGGCATAGAGTTTGGGTTCAGGCTGGTGCTCATGTTCTATGGCCCTGCCTTCTTGTAGCATCTCAGCACTCAGGCTTGAGCCTGAGCTCAAACAACTATGCTATAATTTTGTAGTGCTGCAGCCTGAGCCCATGAACCTGAGTCAGCTGAGCTGAGCCACCTGTGACCACATCACAGGTCTTTTTTTGTAGCATAGACATACTCAAAACTCTCACCACAGTTCTGACTTTAGGTTAACAGAGTTGTGCACATAATGCAGAAAAAGAGGAACCCCAACATAAGAAGAGGCATGTTCTTGAAGAAACTACATTGAATATTGGGGTGACACTTCCAACATGTGTTTCTGGAAAATCAATTCTGATTATAAAATAGCAACTTTATGATCACCTGTACCAGCTCAGTTGGAGTAGAAATATCATTACGGATATTGAAGAGGAATTTTGTACAAGTGGTTCTGCTGAAGTGTTTTTTGAGTTGCTGTCTTTCCCTTTTCTGCTTTCAAATACTGCACACACCCCAGCTCACTGTTTTCAAGAGTTTTGTTCTGCTCAACAGAAATTAAAAATAATGCATCAAATTTAAGCTCAAACCCTCTCAGCAGACATGGCTATTCCTACAGGTCTTTCCAAGGGATTCCTCAGTCCTGCAGGACCAGCACCTGCTCACAAGATGGGTTCTTCTTCAAGCGCTGCTCAGATGCATTCAGTAATAGCTGTCTCCGTGCCGGAGTGCTGGATTGGTCGGAAAAACTTTTTCCTAGCCTGTCAGAAGAGGGGAGGCAGCCACCACTCCTCGCGCCACCTATGGCTATATATACGGCCACCTTCCCGCCCCCTCCTCAGTTTCACATCTTCCGCCTTGCGCATCGGATCTGGAAGGTCTGCTCCTTGCTAATCGCAAGCAGCCTGTTGCTTCGTTGGATTCACTGTCCAGCAGAGCACATCTCCCTTGTGGATTTATTTCCACTGCGAGAGCCCAACACTGGACTGGAACATTGCATCGACGATGCCGGGGTTCAAACCCTGTGCCAAGTGCGGCAAGGCCTTCCCCTGGGATGACCCCCATGGGAAATGCCTCAGGTGCCTGGGCAAAGACCACATGGTCTCGGCATGTTCCATCTGTCTCTCCTTTAAACCTCGAACGATTAAGGAGAAGGAACAGCGACGCTGCGCCCTAGCCTCGGAGGAGGCTCAGCACCCTTCACCCGAGGCTTCGGGTGAGAGCACGGCACTGAGACTCTGCTCAGCGCTAGAGCCAACGTGGCACCACGCCACTGGTGGCTGCCATTGCCGCCACACCACCACCTCAGTGCCAACTCCGGCACCGCAGTGCCTACCCGGTGCCTCGGCACCTCGGCACCGATCAAGGTCACCCCCAACCAGCCCAGCACTGTGCCAGGTCATCTCCGGTGCCGATGGCACGGTACAGCCTGGCTTCACCAGTGCCGACATCACCTCAGCACTGGGCAACCCCACCCTTGGCACCACGAAGCCCAGTACCAGGGGAACAGGAACCCTCCCCTAGTGAGGACTTACCCGCGACCCATGTGGAGTCGCTTTTTGTCCCGTCCACCCCGGAAGCGGTGGAAGCAGCACAAGCCCTGATGCTCCTTCCTACCCCACCTGCCCCACTCCCAATCAGAAGGGGCAAACCGGCCTTCATTTTGAAGGCCTGGGTTCACATGGGACACTCACCTTGCTGTCCAGCTCCCTACCTTCCACACCGGCGGGGGCAGGCACCACTCCGCTGACGGCACGGGGCCGGGAAGCCCGATCCCCGTCCCCTGCCTCCAGCCCAGAAAAGAGACCTTCCAGGGGCTCCAAATGGCCCCGATGCTGCACATCAGGCCCGTTACCCTTCCGATTTCAACTGCAAGAGTGGTCTCCTGAGGGGACCCTGCCCCCCACGGCGGACCCCTGGTGCCGCACTCTCTCTGGCACCGGAGTCCTTCATGGGTAACCTTCCGGCGCACTTTGATCTGTTGCGCTGAGCCACGGCCCACTTAGATATGGAGGTGGAGCCCCTGACCCTCCCTTCCGATACCTTATTTGGACCGGCATTCGCCACCATGGTGCCTCTAGCAATCCCGCCCCATCCAAGTGTGTGGGACCTCACATGCTCATGGTGGCAAAATCCAAGCTCTGTCCCCCCGGTTTTGGACACAGCGAGCATGAAATATCGGGTATCCGAATCGGACTACCCCTCGCTCACTGGCCACCCAGTTCCCCCCAGGGATGTAGTGCAGATGGCAATGGGGGCTGGAGAACCCCCCAGGGACTCCCTCCCTGGCTCCAGGGAGACCAGGGAACTGGATTTGTTAGGCTGCAAGGTGTACTCCTTGTCGGCTCTCCAACTGCGGGTGGCAAACAACCAGGCCATAACCAGTAGGTACCTGCTGGATGTCTGGGAATCCCTTGGGAGATTTAGGAATGTGCTCCTGCCCGGGCGAGAGACGAATACGATGCCATCTTGGAAGAAGGCAACATAATAGCTCAAAACCTCCTTGTGTCAGCCCATGATGCAGTGGACACTGCAGCTCACACCATGGCCTCAGCAGTTACCCTCCGTAGGGTAGCATGGCTCAGGGAGGCTAGAGCGCCCCCTAACGCCCAGCAGGCAGTCCTTGACCTGCCTTTTGAGGGAAACGCTCTGTTCCCCCCGGAAACCCTTTCCGTGGTGGCTATGGCCTGGGATCCATGGGGAGAAGCCAAATATTTTGGCCTTCTCCCTCCCAGACCCACCGCCCCGACTTAGCTTTCCAATTCCCTGGGCGGGACAATTCCCCTTTTTGCCTCACTCATGGTGGAAAGAGGACCTTCGGTCACCCCTCCCCAGGGAGGGGCCCCTCTGACCATTACCCTCTTTATCCTTGGGGGGGATAGGGGGTCCCCGTGGCACCATTGTCGCCCTCCCTTTTCCCCATAGGGAAGATAGGCCTGTGAGGATCCACATCGATCCCTCCCCATTCTTTCCCTCCCTCGATCACAGGACCAAAGCTTCGATCGGGACGCCGGGGTTGACAATGTATGACACCCGCTTATGGTGCCAGTATTCCAATACCGTAGTCACCACCAATATCCCCGCCTCCCCCCCAATCCTTGAGTAGCGACTTTTCTGAGGACAAAGCTGCCCCTCTCCTACTCCTAACAACCCTCCTTTCCCGAATACTCCCCATCGTGTTCTTCCCCCAACCCCTCGTCGAGGGATGGAGATGCATCTCGTTGTAGCCCAGCTGCGGCAGGGCTCCGAGACACGCACATCCGAAGCCTACCCGCAACAAGACTCTGCCTGTGGCCATGACGTGTGTCTCAGTTAGGCCTCCTCACTATGGGTTAGGGGAAGGGGAGGGGATGCCCGGGTCACACCACCATCTTCTGCGCTGTGACCAAAAACCCCTCCTTCTCCCCTTTTCGACAAGATCTGCGCATTAAGGGGACACTTCCGTGTGGTATTCAGCCACCTGGATAGCTACTTCGTCAGGAAGGGACCCTTACAGAAGGTTGTCACCCTGCATGGGGGCCAGGCACGCCTCCCCCCCTTCTCACACTCGTACGGTTCCCAGTCTCTACCCTATGGTTATCTACTGGGAACCAGGGGCTTGCCTCGGGACCCCCCACTCTGGTCTACTGCCTCCAAGGTAGCCCACGCTTCCCCAGCCTCACCAAGTACAGCCGGGGTCACCCCTTGTTAACCCTGAAGGGAATTACCTCGCCGTGTACCATAGGTGGGGAAACTACCTAAGATTCATCCCTTACAGTGCCCTCCCTTGTGGCTTCCGCCTCGGTACCCTCTGCCCCCTGGACGGTTGTCTACAGCAGACAGAAGGTTCCCTGCTTCCAGGGCGCTTGCAACAACCCTTGGCCTATGGCCTTACTCCCCAGCATGGGCCCTTTCCCCCTTTTTCCGGCCTGCCCCTGCGGGACCATCCCACTATGCTACACGTACCTCCCTGATGCTATAGCGTTTCCCTATATGCGTTGGTAATGCCAGGCACTTCTGCGGTCCCTTTTTCCTTTCTTCAGGACCCGCTTACTCCCACGGCCATTATGATGGCGTGACACACTGAACCCAGCCTGTACAACATATAACAGTTGGGGTTCTACCCCCTCTTTATTCATCCTTGGGCTCTCCCCAGGGAGAAAACTTCGTTAGCTTCTCTGATCCCGAGGTGGCTGTCAGACACGGCACCTGCCACCTAGTTACAGCCCATTCTTTAGCTCAAGAAGGACCCTTCCTTGGCAGCGGAGTTCTTTACCATCCATGTATTGAAGGGTTTTCCGCCCTGACATGGCAAAGTGGTAGCGTTCTCCCTCAAGAATGCACCTTACATGCTGAGTCCGCAGCCCTTCTCGACCCTCTTTCGATTTCTCGGTCTCCGAGGGCCTGTCTAGATGGTAGTAGAGTTCTCTGTTGTCTCCCGTTTCCTTCCCCTCATGCCTAGTGAGAGCTTCGAGGAAAACCCCATAGCTTAGACCAATGGGGCCCCTACCTTACATCCTAGCTTTCCGCAGCCCTTAGTAGGCTGTCTTTTCACCAGTATTGCCTCAGGCCACCAGGCGGTCAGTATCTTTTTGGGCCTCTCTCCCGTGAGAACCCGGTCGTGGTGCCAGCCTAACCGAAATCTGCGCTTCTATGCTACCAGGTCATGAATTAGCATACCATAGGCTGTCCTGCTTGGCTGGACTCTACACGTCGCAGCTAGTGCCCAATGGTCTTCTCAGTTGCTCTTGAGCCCACCTCACAACCTGATATTCTTCCCTCCCCTTGGCCAGACGGCGTGCTTGGCCGCATCGTAGGTAAGGGGCATGACTATCTCCTTACTTTTCCTCGTGCACTCAGTAGTCGCCAGCTCAGTCCATGACTACGGGGCTCCTGCAAGCCTTTGAGTGCCCTGTGCCCGTCCCTTCTTGTTCTCACGCGAGATGCAACCATATGGCTAGTCTTGTTGGCCAGTTTTCAGTGCTCTCCTTCGAGGCCACATGACATGACCTAGGCCAGACATTATAGTCTATCATTCACATTCCACGTTTCCCCTCCTGGGCGGGGCACCCGCGTAACCTGTCTTCTTAGGCTGCGCCTCTTTTTGCTCCAGCTCTGGTGACTTTGCTGACCTGTGTATGCGCTTTGCCTCAGTGACTTGGGTTTGCCCTGCTCTAGTTGACCCTCAGCCCTTACTTCTTCGGGGCCTCCAAGGCCAGTTTGCCTCTTGTCTTTGGCAAGCGCCTTGCAGCAGGGCCTCTACCTTACAGGGCTCGTTGCTGTGCTGTAGGCGGAAGTACCAACTCACTCATCATCCTTTTCAGCATGGCTAGTAGTCACCTATTACTGAATGCATCTGAGCAGCGCTCGAAGAAGAATGGTGGTTACTCTTCAGTAACCATCCTTCTTCGATATGGGCTGCTCGGATCCATTCAGGTCCCTCCCCTCCATCCCCGCTTCTGGAGTTGGCGACTAAGGAACTGAGGAGGGGGCAGGGAGGCGGCTGTGGTGGTGCGAGGGGTGATGGCTGCCTCCCCACTTCTGACAGGGTAGGACAAAGTTTTTCTGACCAATCCGGCGCTCCGGCACGGAGACACCTATTACTGAATGGATCCGAGCAGCTCATCTCAAAGAAAGATGGTTACTGAAGAGTAACCCACCGTTTTTCATTCAAACAGTTTAGGCTGTATTGCTACGTGCTGATATATCTGATTTTGTTAGGAAGTAGTTCTTAAGTGAAGTGAAATTTGAGGCTATGCAAAACAGATCAGAATCCTGAAATGGGTACAGTGGTCTGGAAAGGCTGAGAGCCTCTAACCAGTGTATTTTGTAATTCCAAGGAGTTATTTTTGTGCATTGTGCAATTTCTCTGCTTGTTTTTTTTACTGTATAAATCCTTGCAAAATAAGGCATATACCTAGGCCCCAATCCTGCAAACACACAAGCATATGCTTAACTTTACTGCCACAGGTAGCTCAATTTAAATCAATGGGAATAAATTTAAGCATAAACCTATGTGTTTGCAGGATGTTTTGAAGTGTTTCAAAAAAAATAGGTTGGTCAGGAGTCTCAAACTCAAATCACGAGGGCTTCATGAAGACTAGAATGTTAGCCCAAAGGCCACACATCTGAAATCTTTTCATACAATGATATTGCAAATATTGCTTACAATAAGGTTGTTGCAGGCCACAGGAAATAACTTGAGGGGCCATGAGTTTGAGATCCCTGGTTTAGATTTTTTAAAATTACATTTTCTCTACACCTCAACAATCAGAGATCAATAAATAAATGTACAACTATGCCTTTTCCCATAATGAAAGAGATCAATCATCATTATAGCTGCACTACTGTTCATTAAATAAAATGTATTTGGCAGCTCCTGACTATGATTGGAGGACAAATATAGTGCATAATAAAAAAAAAAGTCATCCTGTGTCATTCTTTGAACTAAATGATAATCTTTGCGCTACAAAAACTGGATGCATAATTCATCAGGAGTGGTAGCAATAGTTGAAGCTGTTGCTAGAGAGATAAAGGGTTTTATTTATTATTTTAAAATAAGAGCAGGGTTAGACAACGAGGTGATAAAGTCATCTGAGTCCTACCCTACAAATTCCCCAACCGCTACTGCTAGTAGTGAGTTGTGTCCAATTTTAGCCAGAGTAGATGCAGTGGATGGAACTACTTACAGTAGTAAATTTTTTGCAGTATCAAAACCTCACTGCTCATTTTTGGTGTATTTCCCTCAATTTAAAGATAATTCTTCCTGGTTTATTTTTTTGCAAAAACAGAAGAAGCTACATATGACTACAGACAGTAGAAACATGTAGTCATTGTAATCAGAAAGCAAGAAATAGCTATTGAAATACTTAGTAACATATAGATTTCTAGAGTATCTTACATTTGAAGCATCTATCAAGTTATTCCATTTCAGGACAGAATTCTGTTGACTATACGGGGATCTACCTTTGTGGAGCAACATGCAAGATCAGGTTCTAACTGTATATTTCCTGTCTATCATATCACACCTATGAAATATCTGCCCCTCTACAGCTGGCATTGGAGATTAGAATTCACAGCTACTAAAGGTATATTGATCAAAAAACATATAAATTTAAGTAAATTAAAGAAAATGCTTTTGTTTTGTTTGTTTCAGAGCTCAAACATATATCATGTTGAATCAGCTATATTAATAAATACTTAAAACTTCCAAATAGATAGATTCAGTTCAAGTGAAAAGATTTTCAGATAGACTTACAAAACTGTTTAGCCAAGCACCTTTAAAATTGAGTGAACAAACTAGAGAGGCCTTCTGTCTCTTTAACATTCAGCTGTATACTGCATTCCACTAGCTGGTTGCTGATAAAGGAATCTTGTAAAACTGAAAGCAGGTAAAGGCACTTCCTGGAGGCAGAATTAAATAGAGAAAGGGAGTTTTCCTCTGATCTCTCTGAAAAACCAATCAGGGAGGGTCAGCCAGGCGTTGATTCTCCTCTTGTCCCTCCTACACCTTTTCCAAAGACCCAATGACTTTGTCTCTTTAGGAGACTGACTGTAGTCACATGGTCTGAATCAAGGGCAGGTAACTTAGGAGAGGAGGAAAAAAAAAAAAAAAAAAAACCAACCTCAGGCTGGGCTCCTGCCATGATGTCAGAGGTAGAGAAACCTACAGCTTGTTAATTTCACCTCCCAATCAGCCACAGGGAGAAGGAGATCACTGGGAACAGGTAGAGCTGTAAGAAGTTTTCTCCATTTTTGTCTCAACCTCTTCTCCCCACCCCATAGCGCTCTCTCTTCTCTTGATATTGTTACTCCTTGTCCTTTTATTTCCCCTTTGATCACTTGGAAGAAGGGGTGAGCCTTTGTGGGATTTATTTTAGTTTCGTTTGTCTTTTTTTTTTGTTTTGACCTGTGCTTTTGATTGTAGTTGTTTCCCCCTGTGGTCATGACGGCTTCGCACAGTGACTCTTTGGTGGTGTTGTTTGGGGCAACAGCTGGTGCATATGGGGCTAAACTGGGTTCGGATGAGAGGGAACTAATTCTCTTGGTGTGGCAAGTTGTGGATCTACACTGCAAGAAGGTATGGCTTCAAAGTCTTGAGACAAGATTGTGTGTTATGTACGTACCTGGCAAGCGAAGTCCCCCCTCCCCCAGCCCTGGGCCGACCAGGTGCAAGCGTGAGGGCCAGTATCACTCAGCTGGGGCTCTTTTCTTCACTTCACAAATGCACCAAAAGGGGGAGGGGGAGACGTTAAGTCCACAAAGGCCTTTTCTTTCCCCGAGTTTTTATTTTTTAATTTACTTACATTTTCTTTCAATGTTTGCCCTTTTAATACTAAATTTCTCGCATTTTTGGAGACTTCTAATTCTCTTTTCCTGTCCCCGCCATGCTTGCTCTTGTCTCCATTAAAGCCTGCGATCTTGGGACATCATCTGCATAAGGACAACAGACCCTGACTGGCCTCGTCTGTTTTTTTTTTTTAAATTATGGTCATGCTATTGTTTAATATAGTTATTATTTAAGCCGTTCTAGAGATCGTTTTTTGATTTTTAATTACTGTAGCGGAAATGAATTGGAGCTGCTCGAGGTACAGAGTTTTGTTTTAAAATCGCTCCACAAATAAGCACAATTATCAATATCGTTTAGCAGTCTCTAAATTGTGTAGCTATGTAATCTTGCCAGAGCTAAGGACTTCTGAAGCAACCAATGCTGAGTGGCAAACGTGTTCTTCTCAGGACTGGCTGAGAATCCACAGCAAGGGCCCAGTTTTAAGTCTCCTCCTCTCCTGAGCTGGGAGGGAAGGAGAAGTTAAGGGATTTGATTTGTGAAATTGATACTTTTTTTTGCAAAGTGATACTGGATCTTTCTCACACTTCTGCAAAGCAGGTATAAATCTGCATTGTAGTAAAGAACTCAGTCCATTACTGCTCACTTTTCTTCCTCACTTACTTGTTTTCAGGTGGGGACATTGCACAAATCCTTGGTGAAAGCAGACAATTTGGATCTAAGTGACCAATGTCGAGAAGTGAGTGGCTTAACACCAGAGGGACTGAGCAAAGCTGAACCTGTGGATCGAGTCCTCCAACAGGTGAGAACGAGCTAGGGCATTTAAGGGTTAACTTTGGAGCAAGGCTGAACTGATGCAATAAAGCAAATAGGCTTGGTTTTGCCTTTCAATTTAAAATCACTAACAAACTTGTTTCAAAACTAGCAGTACCTCAGTCAAAGTTTACCTCATAAAGGCCTGAGCTATCTGAGATTGGACTCCTGAAGAGAAATGGGGATAGCATGAGTACATTGTAGTGCAACTTTTCCTGTTTTGAGTATTAAGAGATGTGTGTTCTTGATTTATTCTGACTGGGATAAAACTTAAGTTCTCTTATTCAAGGTTTAACAATTTTCAGTGAAATTTGATTAAAGATATATTACCATGAAAGATACAGATTTGTGAGTTTATTAATGTTAATGTAAGACTTTCTTGTGTTGTGAAAAATAATTCACCAATCACACATACCAAATTGTAATTTCTGTATATCATCGCACATGCAGTGTTTGCATAATTTCACTAGCATGTTGAACTGAGTGATCTTTCATAGATAGTGCAGTGGTTAATAGGGGAAAGGAAGTCCAGTCTGGATATCAAAATGTAAAATAAACCCTCTTTTTGTTAATAAGCTTTTTGTCTGCTATTTTAGCATTTTGTTCTTTAAAACACACTGAATTACCTTAATTTCCGATGATATGATCCCTACAGTTTATAGAGGCTGTTAATTATTTTAATTTTTAGTGTGTGTGTGGAGTAAAATCAAATAGCTTTTTATTTTGTATTAAATGTGATAGCTTAGTAATTTGAACTTGACTGAAAAATACAATAGTGGATTTTTGTGGAGTATATGAAACTGTCTTTCCACACATTGCTTGAATCACTGTGGGTGTGTTTTGAAAGAAAAACTTGCTTAGGCAGTAAGACAGGTTCATGTTGCTGTAACTTCTGGTGACACAAAGATAAACTGGCAGAACAGATGTTGAGTTGGTGCTGAATGGTTAACAATTCACTGTACCTGAAATGAAAAATTTCATAAATATAAATATGCAATTTATTTTGCAGTATTAACTATAGATTGCACTCTTTGGCTTTGCTATGTTGCACAAGTTTCACAAGAGTCTAGCTGGGAGTGTAAAGTGATTCCTGCAGCTTCAAAATAACTCTGAGAAAATGTATAGCTGCAGGTTTGAGCTTGTTCCAGATCTTGCACTAAAGATGTCTGGAACAACCAAGCAAACTACACCCTGTTTACCTTTATAACACACACTTTAATTACATTCAGTACTTTTATGAGAGATTGTATCTTATTGCTGTAAACTTGATTGTAGGTGGATCTACTCCAGCATGTAAAGAGAAATAGCTTTTGTGCATGGGTGTGGAAGAGACTTGCAAGATATTTTTTTCATTTTGGATGGTGTATCTTGGCAATTGAGGAAGAATGATTTTGTGATTAAAGCATCTGAGTGCAGCTATTGGCTCTGTCACTGTCTTCCTGCGTGACTTCAGCCATGTCACTTAATCCTAGTGTCTCCGTTTCCCTGTTGTGCTCTTTTAAAGTTAAATATGCAGCATTTAACCATCTTAATATCTTCTGTATGGTAGCTTCAAACCTTTATTAAGTAAAATGTACAGTTATAAACTTTTGAAAGAAAATCATGTTTTGTTCAGACTTATGAACAAACTCCATTCCTAAGGTGTTTATAACTCTTAGGTTCTTCTGTATTTTCAAGCTTTTCTTTGCAACCAGGGAGGGTAGATGCCTACTGTCTCTTTTAATTTAAAGCTAAGTGTCTCATGCAGTGTCCTGGTTCCAGCAGCTGGGGCTTTGAGGAAAAACAACTACTAAGAGACATGATGACACTGTGAGACGTCTTTAACTACTCCATGTTCTGCGATGACCTAATTCAAACTTGGTTCATCTTGCTCTAAGCCTGATAGAAAAACTAATAATTATGGTGAGAAATGCTTGCAATGTGAAGATACTTGGTGGCTTTCTTTCCCAGTTACTGATTTCCTCTAGCTGTAGTCATGAAGCATGTTTATTGGGAGTGGTTCATGTGTCTCCCCTTTTGAAAATGTTCCCCCAAAATTCAGTTATGGAACTATATGAAATCATTTTTTAGTTCCACTGAAATACTTCCCTACTGGTCTGTGCTAAAATTGCTGGCCTTTCATCCTATTGTATATTTCAGCAAATAGTCCAAGGATAAATATGTGTCATCTTCCATGTCTTTTTCTCTTGCACTGTGCAGAAGTTGAAAATGCTAAAGGCTTTGTCATTCAGTTAAGTGACCATGAAAATAATTGCTCCTTTTACATCGTTGTATTTCATTTTTTAAAGTTCTTGTTGATATAGTAGAATTGATTTGTATTTGGCAACATAGTCAATAAAAAACGAGCTAGTTGGTTGAGGTAGACAAGCAGAGGTAGAACCAGTGGATTCCTGCAGCCTGATTAACCGGTTGCGACTAAATTTAAAGTGAAACTTGTTCAGCAACCTTTTCTCCATCATCTGCTGGTAAAGCTTGTTACCATCTGTTTTCAGGTCTTGTGATTTTCTTTTTTTTATGATGGGTCTGATATTTATCTGTCTGTTTTTTCTTTTGTAAGAAATAAGAATTTCTAAGTCATGCACAGACAGAACAGCCTAAAAAGAACTGATTTTTAACTCTAAAGGATTAGAAACCAGAAAGCAAATAAAAATAACCCAAAGCTACTTATAAATCCTATTCTTATGCCAATCTCATGATTTTGGGGATTTGACTCTTGAATGCTTGGTAGTATCAATGATGATGTCTCTTGCCATCATGGAAACAGCACTTTGGATTTTATCATGCTATGTTGTTGTCGGTTGTCTTTTCCCTTAGGCTTGTCTAGAACCTATTCTTCATACCAAAATGGGTGTCAGCAGTTTTCACAATCTAATTCCTATACTTCCATGAAAAAAGAAGAGCAATTGTTAAAAATGAAGGAGAATAGCAGCAGTGTTTAACTCTGCAATCATGTATTTGATGTTTGCCCAGCCTTAGTTCTGCCAAAGCAGAGGAAATGCAACATGATGGATCTTTCAGATCCATCCATCAGATTTGTCTCTATATGGAACATTCTATTATTAAAACGACAGAATTGTACTACTATACTTAATGGGCACAGCCTTTGGAATAACTGTAAATCCAAGCCCCTCCAGGCTTCTCTTCCCTGTAAAGCTAACACAAATCATAACTTGCATGTTGCTTTTAGCTCCATTTGATTGCTGCTAGTCCTGTGGTGCCTTCCCACAGTCCCCTCCCCCCATGCTAAGAAAGAACAGATAAGTTCTCCCACAGTTCACTGGAAAAGAATTTTTAAAATATTGCATTCAAAGAATCATGGAGTGGGTTCCCAGAAGTCTGTGCACCACACGAGTGCCGTGCCAATGTGGACATAGTAGCTTGAATGTTACTTTGAGGAGTTGTTGATCTCACTCAAGCTAGACTAACTCAATAGAAATAAAGCCACTGTAAATATCTCAAGTCTGGGACTTGACGTCCACAAAATCACCAGTTCAAAAATGAGATCTATAGTTTTGTGGATGTCTTTTAACCTTAGTTATTTTTGTGGACCTTTGTCTAGATCTTACTGTCAAATGTGAATGTTGTAATAGTTGGCATGTTATTTTTCTGAGATTGTGCTCTGGGCCATGAAGCAGGTGTTTGGATAGTAGTTGGCATATGTTACTAAGTACTCTCTTCCCTCTTCAGCAGATATTTACATCTGCATCAAGAATTACTCCTGATGCCAATCCACCTTTGGACTATCAGATTGCCTTCAAGTTATCAGTGTAAAATGAAGTATAGAGTATGGTATTATGTGGGTGGGAGGAAGTGGAGACAAGTCTTAAGGCAAAAAAATCACCAACTTCTGGGAAAATACATATTGATCAAGTAGCCCATTCAAGGTTCCATTTTCACCTTGTACACCTAGCTCTATATTTTCTTATATATAGTGACAATTTTTTAAAAAGCCCTACCTTAGGAAATGAGTGGAATGAGAATCTCTGCTCAAATGTCTTTTTATCTGATACTGATTGTACATTGGTATTTACATGCCTGAGATGTGGACGGGAATAGGGGAGTAGAGTCCTATCCTGGCCCACTTTCTTGCAGGATAGTGTTTTGGAGTCAGAGTGGTAGTGATGTGTGGGAGGCTTTCCTTTTAAGGAAGCGGTTTGATGATTTTAAATAAATGTGTAGTTTTGAAAGCCATCTGAATAGCTTTTCGTTACTTTAACCCGACAGAATGCATTCTGTTGTATTTTTTCCAGAGGAGTAGCCATGTTAGTCTGTGTACAGCAAAAGCAATGAGAGTCCTGTGGCACCTTAACAGATTTCTTTGGGCATAAATATCTGATGAAGTGGATTTGAGCCCATGAAAGCTTATGCCTGAAAAAATCAGTTAGTCTTTAAGGCGCCACAGGACTCTTGTTGTTTGTTTTGTTGGATCTTTATACAGGGATTAAGACCCATGTCATGGGGTTTTGGCTCTGGGACTGCAAAATTACAGTGTAGACATTCAGGCTTGTGCTTGAGCTCAAGTTCTGTGACACTGCAAGGGTGAAGAGCCTCAAAGATCTGAGCTAAAACATCTACACAGTGATTTTTTTTAGCCTGAAGCTGCCATACCATGCGTCCCTGTGCAGATGTAACCTAAGCTTCCTGGCTTGTATACAACCTGAAAGTTCAGCTGTCATGCTACTGGTTAGTGTGAGTGAGCTGAGATTTGGGATCTGCTGGTAAGATGGATAGGGATATGCCAGTTTTATTTTAAAGTACTTTCTATGTTTGCTTCAAGCTCGTTGTTGTGGTCCAGTAAACCGCTGAGCGTTACTACTGGAGTATCTGCAGGATATAGTTTTATGCTGGACTCTGGACCTGCATCATGTCTTTTCTCTTCCCATTTCCTTGCAGAATTCAAATATGGCTAGTTTAGATGAAGTCTTGTACATACTCTTGACAGTTCAGTAGTCTATAAAATGACTGCCTATACCACTGGTTCCCAAACATTTTGAGTATGAGGACCCTGTTTTAAAGTAAAAACTTTTTGTGTAACCCCAAATGATAATAGTTGTTATCAGGGACTGACTGCAGGCAACGGTGCTGCAGAAGGACAATGGAGGACCTGGCCCCCTCCTGCTCCCAAAGCATGGAGATATGTCGAGGGTGTGGCTGCTCACAGCAGGAAAATACAATTCATTTAGAGCAGAGGTGTCAAACTCATTCAGTGAACGGGGCTGCATTGGGCCTTGTGGTCTCATGGGTGCCCCAGCTCTTTCCTCCTCCCTGTTCAGAGCAGCATGTGCCACCCTTCCCCCTCTCCAATCCTGCAGGCTCTCCCACACCTTCTCTTTTCCCTGCCCTGTGGGCCCCCTTCCCCATGCTGGTTCCCTAACTGCCCCCCCCCCCTTCCCCTTCCTCTTCCTCTACCTCCTGACGGCAGGCCAAAAAAAATCAGCCTCTCCCCCTTCTGGCCCATTCACTGTCAGTCATTCAGAATGCTGGCCTTTGGTCGGTTGAGTCCTGGCTGGCCTTTGGCTTATTCCCATGTGGGTCCCAGCCACTTTTTCCTTTTTTATTTGTGATTTTTGATTTGTGCAATGTGCTGTCAATCAAATTAGCATACCAATTAACTAACTGACAGTGAACAGTTGGGATGGTGGGCAGTGCCGTGGCTCTCTAGAGCAGTGGTTCCCAACCTTGTGTCTGCCATGGCACACCTTGATACCTTCAAATTTTTTGAGGCACACCACCATTAAAAAGCTCATGAATATTCAAATTAAATTACTTCTGAATATCCATAAACCATGGCACTGTTTTAGAAATGCTGCTATGTGGGGTAGTAAGGGTAGCAGGCAAGGTCAGGAGTTGTGTGCAATGGCAGGAGTGAGTGGGGAGCAGGGCAGGGATGGAAAAGAGGACAAGGGCAGCCATGTGAGGAACAGCACAAGGGTGGCAAGAGAGGAGAGGGGAAGGAGGAACGAGTGAATTTGTGGGGTGCAGAGGGGAACCTGGGGAGTGGGAAGGTAGGGCAGGGGAGCATGACGCAGCACCCCCTTCTCCACAGGGGCTCCCTGCCACCCAGGGCAAATCCCCACCCCAACTGCTACTCCCTCCCTCCCACCCCAGTGGGTCCCATCCTTCCCTCCCCCAGCCCCTTGCTTCCTGTGATGGACACTCCCATCACTGCAGAGGCCAGGACTAGGCTTCCAGCCCCCAGCTACACCCTTCCCCACACAGCCACCCCAACCCCCAGCTACAAACACCCTACAACCCCAGCTACACACTCTGCTACACATGCACTCCCACCCACCTCTGCTACACACACACACCTGCCCCACACAACCTCTACCAGCCCCCCCCCCCCAGCCCTTACCTGGGCTGTTTGCAGGCTGGCTGACAGGAGCTGCACCCCACCCCACAGGAGGGAGATTCACACACTCCCAGCCTCCCGCAGCTCTCTGCTGGCTGGGCTTAAGATGAAGCCACTGGAACTCTGCGTTTGAGCTGCTCCTGCTATTTTTAGGGGGACCCCTGAAACTGCATTCTAGTGCCTTCCTCTATTTTTAGGGGGGCCAGAATGCTGCCTGCCGAAAAATAGGTGGCCCCCAGAACTTTGTTCTGGTGCCCTCCCCCTTATTTTAACCCCTCCCTTTTCCCAGCCCTGCACAGTCCACGTGGCTGGGCTGAGCAGGGAGAGAACTTTAATCCCAGCTTTTGGGGATGCTCACGGCACACTTTGGGTATTGCCATGGTATACCAGTGTGCCATGGCGCACTGGTTGGGAACCACTGCTCTAGAGCAGGCCTAGCCTGCTGTGACTGAGACTGATTGGTTGGCAGACCACAGCAGAGCTGAGCCAGGATTGGCTAGAGCGCTTCCTTTGTTTCCCTGTGGTGTGACTCTGATCACGTGAGTGAGTCAGAAGCACGCCTAGTCCTGCTGTGTTGGGAGCCTGTCTTTGCAGTTTGCTGCTGCAGACAGCTTTCACACACAGCCCAGGTAGCAGCTCCACAGGCTGGATTGGTACCCGTGGTGGGCTGGATCTGGCCCCACGAGTCATAAGTTTGACACCCCTGATTTAGAGCCCTCTCCAACATTGATCACTGGCTGGCAGCACCTGGGGCTGGAAATATTCCCAGACCCCTTGCAATAACTTGGTCCTTGGACTACAGGTTGGGAGTCACTGGTATACCTCTTCCAGATCTTTATACTTGGTTCTAGGCTCTTGTTTATAGAGTGGCATTTCCTGTGATTACCAGTGCAGAAGGATGGTTAGTACGTAGCTTCCCCCAAATCTAGTTGTAATTCTGTTTTTGATTTTGTGGATGGAGTCTATTATTATTGTAATTCTTGATGCTCCAAATGTGACGTATAGGGAACTGGTCAGCATTTTCTGCATTAACATTCAATTAGGCCAGATGACAACTCATACCCACAATGGCTTCTTGAAAGCACCATCATGTCACATGTCAGTTTGTGGGCTTGGCAAGGCTTATACTCCACAGAGGCTTGGAACACCATAATGTTTTTTGTATGACTAAAATCATAATATTTTCATCTGAGTGACTCAAGCCATATGAACAGTAAACCTTGCTTTGACCCAAGTAGTAAATTTAGATTTAGTATATTTACACCTGAGTAAACTGAGACCTAGGTAGCTTAAGTAATTTGCTTTGGGGCTGCACCACCAGTGATTTGGAGATGGAAAATAAAATTTTGTAGTCCTGGATACCAGTGCTGTCATTTTGTAATCACTGGCCCATTCTAGTGACTGTTAATGAGCATTGAGAAGGACTTCACTTTAGTAAGGGGAGGGAAAATTTGGAAACTCTTTTCTACCTGAAGCTGCTGCCTACTTCTGGTGAAGTTAAACAGTAACTTAAGCCTCTTATCAGTTGGGGTGGAGTAGCAGCTGTAAGATAGTAAACCAATGCAACAAATTTTCTGAATCACCCAAACTATACATAGCTTCACATGGAATAGGTTGAAGTTGTGCTTTGAAGCCATGTAGCTTTTTGTTGGCATATGTAACTAATATAGTCTGATATGATCATGCTTTGTAAGGCAAAACTTGAGAAAATATAGTTTTTAAAAAAGAATTTGCAAATAAGCATGAAAAAGAAGATTGCTAAATGAGGAGTGTCTGATCCAAAGAGATCTGTTACCTTCCTGTATGTAGGTAGTTACGCAGTAAAATGTACTGCTAATGAGTTGCCATGCTACTGGCTAACTAACCCCTTCAGTGCTTTGGAGAATTCCTGTCAAAATCAAGAGTCCTGGATCTACCATTTAAAAAGAAAAAGGGGGTGGAGGGAATGACAGTGTGAGAAATGGTTCCATCAGCTCTGGCACATAATCATGTATTACAGGGAAGCAGTTTGAGAAACACTTTCTGTGGTCTTTCACGTTGCTTTTAAGTCTCTAGTGAGCTTCAGTTTTTCACCACTCTCCTGTGAACCTACAGCCTGGTTCTTGTGACAGCAGCTGTGCAGAGGACTGTTTCACTCTCACATCGGGCGTGTTGCTCTACTCAGCACTTTTTAAAGTGTTTCTAAGATTCATGCATGCAAACACTGGGGAGCGAACTGCTGCAAAATGAAGGCAACACCTTACTCAACATGTTATGGCACATCTAGGTTACATAGTTCAGTCTAAGGGAAAAACATAGATGCTGACTGGCTATTGCCAGAGGCAGCAAGGCAGTATTAGGGAGAGAGCTATAAAAAGGTTAATTAGAGTTTGGTTTAGAGAAACTAAACCATTGCATTTAATACTTTGAAAAATAAATGGAATTATCACTAGTTTAAAAATACAAAGACTCTAATTTTGGCTCTCTTGCTCATTTCCTTTCCCCCCCTCTTTTTTAAGTTAAAAAGCCCCTTTCTATAGAAATTAAAAGTCTAATTTCTCTCTTGTTTAACTGCTTGAGTGTTTATGTGTCACTGACAAACCCCTTTCAGTCAAAGATTCGAACTTCAGTGATTTCCTTGCCATTTCAGGAACGGAAAGCAGTAATATAGGGGTTACTGTGCAGGCAGGATGTAAGTAGTGGACATAGCAGCAGCAACCTATGATTTAAAACAAAAATGGAGAGTAGGTAATCTGGTGGTCTCTTCTGGCTTTAGACTTGAACACGGCACAGCAGATGAGAATAGAAAGCATGGAATACTTAATGTAATTTAAATTGTGGGGTGTATTTTGGTGAGTGGAATATAACTACAAAATTTGAGTTTTAAAAGAAATCTTGTGGTTTATTAGCAAAAGTTGCTGTGGAATCTTAATGCAGCCAAATGGGTAAGGAACCCACTATCTAGCATTTAGACTAAACCTCATCCTGATTTAGAAGTCTGATTGATTATAAGAAAAGAGTTGTTAGCAACCTACAAATATTTTAGTAATCCATAAATGGAAAGAAAGTACCTGACTTGAGTATTACTTCTCTAGCAAGGTAAAATCTGCATAGACCTAATGTGGTATAATTCTATATGATTATTATCACACTATATGGAGTGACTTACAGCCGTGAGTGCCTACCTCAGGGATGACTGTTTACAGAACACATCATCAGCTTCATGTATCTGCCTTTTTTCTTTAATTAGATTCATCAAGCCAGTGACAAATCTGAACTCCTGGATCATTATACTAGTCTTACTATGGAGTTACAGGCAGTTCCCTTAGACTATTCAGTTTATTTTGCCACCCAGAAAAACAACTTTGCAATTAAAAGGGTCACTTACTGGGTAAACGAAAAATCACACTATACCAGAGTACTTTGTCCTATCCCTATGAGACCAGTGACTTACCCCAGAATGAGGTACTGGACTGTAGATCTTACACCAAAGGCGACAATGCTAGCCAATTCTATAGTAAACTAACTATAGGTGTATTAGCTAAGAAAAGGAAATAAGAGTTACTGAGAGGTTAAATCATACAAAATATATGAACAGGAGAATGTTTGTAATTCCACAAGGTGGAAGTGATGTACTAAATAGCTAGTTTTCCAAAAGTCTTATCAAGGTACCCAAATTGTCTTTGGGGTTCTCTGCTTTGCATCTGCTGCATTTCCTTGTGAGAGTTCAAATACAAACCAGAGGTCTAGGATCTTTCCTTGAATCCATGCTTATAGCTGCTTCTCACAGAAAACAAGCTGCCGTCCACCCAGAAGGGCTTTCCATTTGATGACAGAGAGTAAGGAACACGTTTTTGAGTCTTTGACCTCTGATCATCATACAAACTGGTCACTGGCTTTGAAATTGCCTCTTTCGTGTTAATGTTCTTAATTTGCATTCCACAAGGCTTCTTTCTTGTTTGATGGGTTTAGTTACAGGCGTATATGCCCAGTGTAAATGTTTGCTGCTACAACATAATGGGGTACAGATAAGTGATATAACATCCCTTTTAGTTTTCATGAAGTTTAAACACCAAATGTAATCACTTTTGCTCTATATTAATATACAGGTGAACTGGCCTGGGTCTTTGGCATGGTCTGGCAGCATTCACAACCATAAAAGCTTGCTGCTGTAGTTGGTCCCTGATGAAAAGATTTGGGAGTGAATTATGATTAGAAGATTTGGGATTAACTGTTACAGTAGTTATGCAGATTTTTCATTCCTGACACATCTGAGATAAATCATGACTTAACAAGTGGCTTGCTAAACTTCTCAACTACTCTTCTTTCTAAAACTCCCCAGAAGGATCAGAATTTTCTAAACTGATTCCTGTTCTAACAAATATCCATCCATTTTTTTTTATTTTTTATTATTTTTTTCCAATGATTTAATTTGTTTCATAAATGCTTGTTTCTTGCAAAAAGTTGTCCCCTTCCTCCCATATATACCTGGAAAGACTTCTTTCTTGATATTTGCTGCTCTGCATAAAATCCTAGGGCCACACCTGTTGTCCATTTCTATTAGGCGTAAACAGTTCTTATTGCAATTACCTCCTTGCTTCTGTATGGAACGTGGGGACTGGATTATTCAAAAACAACATATATGTATTATTAGCAGATGCTGCTTTAGAAGATGTCTTGGGATCCTCTCTGTGGGTGCTCTGCCTCAGCTCTATGACACATTTGCCGCCTTGAGTTAACGTTCTTGAATTGGTTCCAGACATATTATAGCTTCCTAGTTTTATAGGTTGATCATTCCACTCTTTTAGCAAAATGTCTTGATTTATAAAAGACACAGTGGGCGAGGTACTATCTTTTATTGGTCTAGAAACAGAATAGTGGCTTTGCCAAGCTCCTCTTCATCCCAGTGCATCCATGCTCTGTAAACATAGATCTTCATTACAAGGCAAAGGGTATACCCAAATACTGGGAAAAGAAGCCTAAACAGTTAATATATGAGCACTTTGTAATTTAACAAAAGGACAGCGAACAAAATTTCCCTCCTCCTTCAGCTCTTGCAGTAGATTAAAAGATTACAAATGTTTTTTTCCTCCTTCTGCCCATATTTGCATAGACAGTGAAGAGCTAACAAGGGGAACAGAAGTTGAAAAAATTAGTTTTGAATTTAGTTCTGAAATCCATGAGATTAGCAATCATTCTTATTTTTTGTGGGAGTGGGTTCTACAGTCCAAGTTGGGCTCCCTGGAAAGTTCTGAGACTTTTGGCTAAACACACACACCACCTTATTGGCTCAGGGAGAACTTCTATTTACCTGCTGGGAGGTAGCTCTGACTCTTTTATTGAGACAGCCCCAGAGCATGACATGGCCACACTAAGGCAATGATGTTGAGGAAACTTATGTGCTTAACTTTATTCATTGCAAGCAGTTGTGTAACTGCTTTTAGTGTTTGAGGGTTAAGCATATGTATAAGATTTTGCAGGAATGAGATCATAATGAGAAATTGCATTACATGGATTTTTGGCATGTCTATGATGCAAACATTATAAAGCAATTATAGAGCCATACAGTCAAATTTGGAGACCACTGAATAAAGAAATATGGGAAATAGCATAGTAAGGCTTTCCTCCTGATATGTCTTTTGGGGGTGGGGTATGTGTTTGCAGGGCATACCTTTTGGGATGGGTTCTAAAGACTTTTGATCTCACAGCATCTTCAGCAGTCCATGGAAAAACCTTATGCGTTGTTGGAAGTCTGACACTTCAGGCATCCTGGAAAAGTGTTTTCTACTGGATTAGAATAACTTGGTTGTGGGAAAGGAGAATCTTTCTGGAGGGTGGATACTGGATAGAGGTAGTCAGGATAGGGTCTCTGAAAGATTGCAGGAAGTAAAATTTTTGTCCTAGTGTATCAGCTGAGTATTTCTTAAACATGCAGCAAATCGGAATAGTTAGGGAATGAACTCTTGCTTGCAGAGGAACTTGTGAAAGATCACCAGGCTTTGAAGAGGAATGTAGGCAGATTGGGACAAGGAAGGTAACTGCTGTCTTTGTTTGTTTAAATAAATTTTTTTTTTTACAGCTGTGACTAGAGTTATGAGGAGCTATATTACTTACCATATATTGCAACAATGAGGAACTCAATATCTGTTCTTTTACAACTAGTGAATTAAATTTTGCCCTCTCTAAGATGGCAGTGATTGGTAGGTTGTCTAGTGGCATCTGGCCATAAGTTGGACTGGATGGGGAAGGTTCTTGTTTGATTCTTGAAGTTTTTCGGGTGCTCTTGACAGGTGGTTGGTAGGGAGGGACTTGTGTCTTTGGCTAAATCAGGGGAATGGTTCTCTAGTTTTCCCTGGTACCTGTTTTCCTGAGCTCCAGGCTTGGGCTGTATAGGCAGGGCATCATGGGGGCTACAGGACTTACAATCAAGGAAACAGAAGATTCCCTCCCCCCCCCGCCCTTTCCATCTTCTGCTTTGAAGAGAGGCTCAGGGATAACCAACACATATTCTATGTGCTGTTTGAAGCACTTGTGAGAGGTGCAATGCAAGAGCTCCCAGCCTCAAAGAAGGCTGAATATTCAGCAGGTAGAGCTAGCCTTAACCACGTCTGTTTGTGCAACTTTTCGGCTTCTGCCTCTGACAAAATCAATTCCTGTCCCTCAGGATCACACTGCCAGGCCCAGATCTGGCTTTTGGATTCTGGACGATAGTATGATGATTGTTTGGGCTGCAATCCAAATGTAACTAACATTTTTTTGTTGTGGTTTTTTTTTTTTTTTTTTAAGTGTGAGCTCGGGGGTAGGGAAACCTGCTGTTGCACCAGTTGACCCCAGCTACTTTCTTCATTGAGTGAGTTTACGCGGGTTTGTTTACAAATGCTGCTTGCAAGGAATATGGTAAGACTCTTCAGAAAGCTGATGTACTCTTTCATGGACCCAAAGGCTGGGCCTGCACCTAGGAGGCCCCTTTAGCTCATGAAAACCAATGAGAGTCCCGTGGCACCTTAAAGACTAACATATTTCTTTGGGCATGAGCTTTCGTGGGCTCCAACCCAAAAGTTTATGCCTGAAGAAATCTGCTAGTCTTTAAGGTGCCACAGTACTCTGTACAGTTTAAAAAAAAAAAAAAAGGCTTAGCGTGGCTACCCCTCTGGAAACTTCAACTCTTGAGTACTTTAGTTCCTTTGGCAAGATATAACGGGCAGGGTAAGGCAGAAGTATCAAAAACTCCCTGAGAAGATGAATGTGTGGGTACAGTGCATGGAGTGGGTTGAAAAGACTCATCTTTTTTATCTTCTGACTTTTCCAAAAAAAGAATGGGGGAAGGGTAGAGGAATCCTCTAAAAGCTACTTTAAGAAAAGCATACTCATGTTCTCCCTCATGTATTGGCCATCTCCGACTGGTTAGACTTGCACTACAAACAATGAAACAGTGTTGGGTAAACACAGCAGTACCACTATTCATTGCAATCAATAGAGTCAGTGCTAAAGATCACATTGCTAATGAAAGTTTGTCCTTGAAACATAGAGGAGTGAGGAGGGGGGTACTGAACACTGTGTGAGCAAAGTTGCATTTAGCCCAAGACTTAATTTGAGGGGGTATAACTATAAGAACATATTAACTAATGCATAGTATTTGGGGATTGTGTTCAACCTTGTCTTTCAGGCTGAAGTAATCTGTTCAGTGAATATTGTTTAATGACACAAGCCAGTGGAGGAATGAGACATTTATAGTGCTTCTAGAAATGCAGGTTAACGGTTGGAAATATTACACAACTTTTGTAACTCAGACTAGTATAAAAAGAAAATGCATTTTCTGGGAGAGGTGCTTTTTTAAGAATAAATATAGATTTAACTTGAGAAGATTGACAGATCACCACTACAAGACTTTCAGGTTCTGGAAAGCTTGTTTACTTTATTTAATCTTCCCTTGTCTTATTCTTGACACATTTCTCCCTTCAATGGGTTTTTAAAATTTGCATCTGCTATTACTACTATTCATACCATATAATAATGGGAATTGTATCCCTTCTGTAGTGAGTGGATTGCCTCCTGGTTACTGGGTTTGCTCTTGTAGGAGGAGGAGGTTTTGTAGATAAGTTTTGTTTGGATTGGTTAAAATTATTTTATTTATTTAAGGTTTTGGCCTTAGGGTTTTCCTGCCTTATTTATAGTTAAAGGGGCAAACTCCCCCAGTGAGGAGACAGTATAAAAGTGCTTATGTCTGAAATATAACTTTATCCATGTTGGAACTTCAGCCAAGGAAGGGGAAAGGAATTAGTATTCTAATATAGTATTGTGTTGCTCTAGTGATCTTCCAGATATTCACAGCCACATGAGGGAGAATTATTTTGTTCCTGTAGAGGATGTGGGGAGACAACCCTCTCCATATCAACTTTCTTGTTAAGCATTGAAGCACATGGTGTTTTGGCAGAGTAATGAGAGAATTTTTCATCACATGGGGGGGGGGGGGGAGCGGCAGCATGTTAAATCAAGTCCAGAAAGATATGCACTACAGTTTTCTCTTCTTTTATACAAATTTTCTAAGCTTCACTTAAATCCTTAGCTTTCCCTTTCTTAGTTTTTGTCCCTAGAAAAGCCTTCCATTGTGTGGATTACTAAGACTAGAATACTCAAACCTTTGAAACTTTCTTTTGAGCCTGCCTTCTCTAGCAAATTTATGCAGTAACTTGTTTAACTTACATTACCAGATCCAACAGAAGACTTAGTCTGAAGATGGGAGCAATTTTTTTCCTCGGTGGGCAAACATATCCTTATTTCTCATATCCGATAATGATATATAGTAGCAAAAAAGTCTAAAAAAATGGAATATGGACCTATTATTCTATAAATCCTAAGAATGTGTTCTTGCACAAGTAGCACATCAAATAAATTAACCTTGACATTTTAAAAAAAAAATTCCCCTCTCACCCCTATGGGTGGTATGTGTCTTCCTCAACCTTGGGTCCTCTACCAGAGGCCTGGGAGTTTGAGGGTTCTGTGCAGTATCTTAGCTGTTCCTAGCACTGCACTCTTCTGGACAGAGAGCTCTGATGTTATTCCTGGGATCTGTTGGAGCCACTCTCCCAGCTTAGGAGTCACAGCCCCGAGTGCTCCTACCACTTTGGCCTTTACTTTCCACATCTGCTCTAGTTCCTCTTTCAGGCCCTGGTACTTCTCCAGCTTCTCATACTCCTTCTTCCTGATGTTGCTGTCACTTGGCACTGCTACATCTATCACCACTGCTGTCTTCTGGTCCTTGTCTATTACCACGATGTCTGGTTGATTGAATGCCTGAGGCAGCAGCAGCAGACATGGGAGGAAGATCAAGCAAAAGAAGTGCCATGGCAAGACAAGACCCTGCATGGGATGTACCATCGACAGATAGCTGAGGTGGCTGACATTGGGAAATCCTACCAGTGGCTGGAAAGGGCTGGACTAAAAGACAGCACTGAGGCTCTGATCATAGCAGCACAAGAACAGGCACTGAGCACCAGATCCATTGAAGCAGGGGTCTACCACACTAGACAGGACCCAAGGTGCAGACTGTGCAGAGAGGCCTCAGAGACAGACCAACACATGGTGGCAGGATGTAAGATGCAGGCAGGAACAGCATACACTGAACGGCACAACCAAGTAGCTGGCATTGTGTACAGGAACATCTGCACAGCGTATGGGCTAGACACTCCCAAGACCAGATGGGAGATTCCACAGAAGGTTATATATATTGTGTGTGTGTGTGTGTGTGTGTGTGTGTGTGTAGCCATAATATTCTGGTGTATTGAAAAACAGTTCTGCTGTTTGTGCTTTGCTGTGTTGCCTAAAGTGGATGCCATAGATGCCTGTAGCTGACAGGCAAGAAAATATTCTGGCTCATACAAATTTCTTTATAAGACATCATTTATCAAAACTGGTCATAAGTGTTGTAGAGCAGCAGGATGCTGGCAACTTTTTCTCTTAGGTAGTAATTTAAATGCTAGTCTGACATTTTTTCCTAGGAAGATTTGAAAACTAAGCAACCAGCTGCTGTTTACTTTCCACAATCATTTAAAACCCCAGCCCTAGTTAAAGTAAAGCAAGAAATGTATATGTTTGAACATCCTCTGGTAAGCTTTTTGCCTTATGTTGTTTGTCACTGAACTTTATTTACCTGCTGCTGTAAATTAGTTATAATGAAACAGTTTGTATGAACTTCCTTCCCCACCCCGTTTTCAGCAGTGTCCCCTTCTGTGTGTTACTCAGCTTACCTGGCCTATCTATATCTAGTAAACTAATAGACTAGTCCCAAAACAGTTCATCTTCTAACTTTCCAGAACTTTTCAAATGACTTTTCCTGCATCATTGTACATTCTTCTTTCTGTTGACTGAAAGGTTCTGACATAACTTCATTTGGGGTAATTCCCTTTAATAATTTTTCCTTGGATTTAGGCCCACCATTATAAGAGCTAGATGAGCTTTTTATTTAACTATTTGTGTATTTTTCCCAAGACTCCATAATTACTCTTTCTCGAGCAGTAAAGCCTTGTGCTGTCAGTCATAGCAGCTCCTGGAACTTGGACTTCATGGCTCCTGAGCATGCATGAAGGGTGGAAACGATAAAGGGCAGAAAGAGTAAATCTTAAAAAAAATAAATAAATAAATAAATAACCAAACACCTGACATTGAGAAATATATCCATAAGCATATGATCTTAAAATATATGTCCTGAATTTAAAGAATAAAAAATAATTTTGTGAGGGATTTTTCTTTTCACTAAAGAAAATGTATTTGTTGGAATCCATAACATCAGAGAGAAAAAACCTACTCTAGTTTATCTTCTGTTTGCCAGAAGCTGGGACTGGGTGATGGGATGGATCACTTAATTACCTGGTTTGTTCCTTCCCACTGACACACCTGGCATTGGCCATTGTAGAAAGGCAGGATGCTGAGCTAGGTGGACCATTAGTCTGACCCAGTATGACTGTACTTAGGAACAGTGTTAAGATTTTATCCATCAGCATATACTAATTATCAAGGAAGATGAAACAGGTTAGTCCTCACAATTAACTGATTCTATGATATTTTAATTAGGTTATTTCATAGGAGTGCTGGACATAGATGAAATTGACTTGAAAGAAGGCCATAAACTCTGCTGTGTGCTAGTCATTTTACTGGCATGGCAACAAATGCAAATAAACAGGAATAGGAGGTACGATTAGTATCTGTTAGCAAGTGACATAATATTCCTCGAGGAAGATGATACTTTTATTGACTAATCTCAGTGCTCATTTTATTTGCTTCTGTCTGAGATTAGGGTCGTGTTTTATTCTCATTAACTTGGCAGATTCTGAAACTGATTAAAGTTGGATTAAGACTATGATTTGGTTTGGAGAAGGGGTGTGTGTGTGTGTGGGTGCGCGCACGCGCGCTCACAGTGGGGACCCGTTAATGCACGACCTGTTTGCACATGGATCCGGTTAATGCGCACTCCAGTCATGTCCCCCAAAGCCATTAACTTAACGCACAGGACTCACTAGCGTGCAGCGCCTAAAGGAGGAAGTTGGCCTGGGCATGGAAACGCGCGAAGTTACCAGCAACTTAAGGAGACTGGCGCACTAGCTAAAAGGGGAAGGTGGTCTGGGTGTGGAAACGGGTAGAGTGAGCCTTCTAGTGCTGCACTCTGATTTATTTATTTGCCACGGTCCCATTTGCGCGCGGTCCGTTTAACGCGTGGTCACGGGGCTTGTCCCCCGACACCCGCGTGTTAACGGGTCTCCACTGTATATGTTTATACTATGGCCCCCCTTATCGACAGCTCTGATTCATGCACAATCTTTAATGTATTTCTCACAAAACTTCAGTGAGGTAGAATGTGAACTGAGACACGGAATGATTAAATGGTTGCCCAAGCTCACACAGGAAATCTGTGGCAGAACATAGAATTGAACCTCCATCTCTTGGTTCCCAAGCTGGCACTCTAACCCAGGGGTCTCGGACACACAGCTCACGGGCCACGTGCAGCTCCTAAAGCTATTTCCTGCAGCCCACAACCACATTATCGTTACCAATATTTGCAATATTGTTGTATGAAAAGGTTTCAGTGGTGTGGCCCTTGGGCTAATATACTATCATGCGGCCCTCATGGTGATTTGAGTTTGAGACCCCTGCTCTAACCTCTGGGCAGTGCTTCTCATATTTCTGTGGAATAGGGCAAAAGCAGAGCATTGCCATATGAAGAATTTGCTGTCTTTTGGCTCTGAGAAGGAGAATCTAATAAAATTTCAGGGAGGAGGGTCTGACTTGCGTATTGAAGCTTTTCCCCCATGTGGAGGACTGTAACCACCAGAATGTTTTTTTTTTTTTTAGGCCAGGCTAACCCAGAATAATATCCAGATACAGTAGCTCTTCTGCGTTGCCAGAAGCAGAAAAAAATTAGCCACAGCTTGCTGGATTATATTTTTTGCACATGGTGATTTCGGTACAAGGTCACTATGTACTCATTGTCAGCTGTGTGGAATAACAGTTAATAGATGAACAAAGGAAAAGGCTTACTCTGGATTCTTTGTTTAAAAAGTTACCTGGCATAATAAAGGGTTATCATGCCTACAAATGCTATTGAAACACAATCTACACACCTCTTTATAGTACTGACCGGCTTTAAATTCCTTGTTGCCTGGATTAGGCAGACATAGTTAAGACCTAAAGCACAAAGCAGCAGAAAACTATTGGGTCAGTTTAAGGATTGAAACTGAAATGTGGATCCCTCAAAGAGAGGGCCCAATACACACAGTCCAAATGGGAATATTCCCGGAGTCAAGGAATGTTGGAATATACAATATATTATGCCTATGTTTTAGTAACAAGGTGATGAATTGCTGTTCAGAAGATTTCACATAATGTGTTAAAGTTTTGCCGGTAACTCTTAATGCTTCCTTTAAGGGCCACTGGCATTTTTGAGCTGTTGCAGCTCTCCTGTTGGACACCTCCAGTCCACCATTGCTTCTCACCAATATGAGCCTCTTGGAGGCTCTTGTATTTGAGTGGGCTTTTGGGTTTTTTTAGTCTTTAAGTGATGTTGGCATCCATCTGTGGACTCTTATCCCAGCATGAGCAAAATGGACAAATGTAGGGGGCAAAGGAGGTCTCTCTCAGGATCTCAGTAGCTATGACTCCTATAATCATTGATGTTTGTTTATTTTATTTCTTAGCAATAGGAGTTATTCAGTCTCTCTCTCAGAATCAAGCTCTGGGACAAGGGTGGTGATAGCCTTGTCCATCCAAGTAGAAGCTGTAGGATTGCAATTGTCTTTCTCATCTTTTATTTCACAAAATTCAGGAAAGGTTTCAACAAAATATTTTGCCCAATCTTTACTAGTATGGAGTGTCAGTGACGTGCAATGAGGTGCAGAAGCGTATCCATAACATCTGGAGCACCCAGAGGCAGTCTGCCTGACAGCACTCTGGGGGTCAGGGTGCTGCTAGCAAGGTTTAGGCTGGAGCAGTCCTTGCTTGCATGCTATCACACAGGGTGAAATATATGATCCTTCTGTGCAATTGCATTGGTTTGTGCATGTGGAGCTATGGTCATTGTCCTATTTGTGACCGTCAATGTTGTCATTACTAGCTTCATGCACTCAGAACACAAGGACAGCTGGACCTTGTGCAGAGAAACAAAGGGTAGTGAGGAAGGTTTCTTGCACACTTGCTACACTTGCAAGTGTACAGTCATGATGTAACTGAAATTTAGAACACAATCTGAATTTCAGCACTTCTGGATCCTTCTTGTGTCCCACAATGGTAAAAGGTTCTAGAGACCCATTCCATCCTTAGTTACCCTGAGAGGACAGCACTTGGTCCTGGACCTTTGGTAGTAGTTTTGTTTGTGTGAGAGGAATAACAGCTTGCTCTGCTGTGACTGTTGGATCTGTGGGGCTAAGAGGAGTAAAGCTGAGTGATTGCTTTAGTCATTAACGCAAGTACACCTAACTGAATATCTGAAAGGAGCAGGTCTTGTAAGTGAGAAGCTGATGCATTTTCTGCCATTCCTTAGACTAGAACAGAACAACATGTGAATGATTGGGATGGCATCTTACTCCTAGGTATGGTTCACTCAGTTGGGATCAAGTTCCAAAGGGGTAGCCATGCTAGTCTAATTCAGCAAAAGAAGCATAATAAAAAAAATAAATGGACACAAGTCTGATGTCAGAAATAACATTAAAAAAGCCAATGGGGAACACTTCAATGTCCCTGCTCACTCCATTGATGATTTGTTAATAGTTGTGCTCAAACAAACAAATGGATAACAAACTGAAGCTTCAGAGAGAAGCTACGTAACTGGAAAGTTCCAAAGGGGTAGCTGTGTTAGTCTAGTCCAGCAAAAGAAGCAAGGAGTGCGGGGGCACTTGGAGACTAACAAATTTATGTTTCCAAGTGCTCCGGCACACCTTGCTGCTTTTACATAACTGTAACTCATATGCAGATTTGACACAATTGCCTCAGGGTATTACAAAAGGTGATTTGACCTCATCTTCCTCTGTATTAGGGGTCTCAAACAGGTGGCCAGTGGGCCGCATGCGGCCCCTAAAGCAAACGGTCTGCAATGACACTATTGTTACCAATATTGGCAATATCATTGTGTGAAAAGGTTTCAGTGGTGTGGCCCTCAGGCTAACATACTAGTCCTCATGCAGCCCTCGTGGTGATTTGAGTTTGAGAACCCTGCTCTAAATTTTGTTCCTCAGTGTTTGAATCTAAACAACTGCTTTGATTTGCTGTCACAGTCTCACTCTGACCTGATCCTGTGACCTACACTTTCCTGCATTTATTTTCCTCCTATTCTGTAAGTTCCACATCTTCAAACATTTGAGAAAGTGGGATTCTCTTCCACAAAAGCTTATCCAATAAATAAATTTGTTAGGATTTAAAAATGCCCCAGAACTCCTTGCTTTTTCAGTTGGGATCATATGGGTGGATTCTGCACTTGAATTATGTCCTTGCAGCATTTCTACATTAACTGCAGATGCATAGAACTAGGGCAAATGCATATGGCTTTTCAAAGATAGGAGTATTTGGGGTTGGAGACGTGGGGAAAGGGATGGTCTCTTACATGAACTGTAACTATGTAAAGAGCCAGCTGAAGAATCCTCACATTTCTCTAACGTACACAGCTTGTTTGTTCAGTCAGAGTTAAGGCAACGTGATAGGGGCTACAGTATGTCATTTCAACCACTTGGGACCGGTTTGAAAAAAACATAGCAGTCTGTGCTGGCTCCCATCCAGCATGCTGCTTGCTGAACATGTCTCTCTGCTTCTCTCTGTACTTTTAGCTACATGACCAGAATCCTGTTCAGCCAGTTTTTCAATCTGGCATTCAAGCACTCCCTCCCTTCCCCCCTTCTTCCAAGGAGCGTCCTGGCTTCCAAGAGGTTAAGTACAAAGCTGCTTGTTTGCAACAGGACTGCTTTCTGTTGAACTTTTTTTTTTTTTTTTTTTTTGCCCCACAGTTGGGCTACTAAATGAATTCCCTATCCATGAAATGATTGATTTATAATGCACCATTAAGGTGACTGGCCCTGAAGAGTACATACACAAAGATGCTCTCCATGCTTTGAGGAGTCTGAGTCTAAAAAAAACAGAGTGGCCATGGAAACATGGCAAGACCTAGCAGATATCAGTTTTTCTTATTAGGTGTGGTGTTTGCATGTTGCCCACAGACGCTAGCATTTGTGAGACTTGTGGAAGAAGTGAGTTCTGAGGGCATGGGTCTTGCATGTTAAGTGCCACATGCATCAGGAAATAAAGTATAAAGATGAGTGAGGCGGTGAGGTGGATTTCATTAGTGGAGCCAAGGGCTCAGGGGGGAAGGTGGTAAGAATTGAGCAGCTATATTGGTAGCCAGCTGTGGAAATTACATTTAAGTTTACTAAAGCCAGGGTTAGCTTTATAATTTTCTCTGTACTTACAGATGTGTGTAATGTAATGTAATTGTTTTGAATTTGAGAGTGGGCCCTGAAATTCTTAGGCACAAGAGGTAAAATGGAAGCCAGTATTGTAGCTGGGCCTGGAAGCCTGAATTTCTTCACTTTTATTTCGGTGTGGTTGGACAACTGTTTCCAAGTACATGTGCTCTGACTCCATCTGAATAGACATTGGACTTAGGGCAGTTTTCCTGAAGCTGTTAAGTTCCGTATGTGAAACTACAGTAAGGGGAGTTGGGATTCAGCAACACAGTTCACATTCAAACTTGCCTGAGCTCAGCACCTGTTGGTATTGTTAGGGGTGGAGGAGGCTGGTGGATCAATGTCTGCTACTTTTTGTTATTCCTCTAACAATTGCTCAATGCATCTTTATTAAATTAGCTTGTGAGTCTGATAACTATTAACTTTTCACATGAGGCTGGTATATTCTAAAATCTGTTAATTGATGTGGGTGATTGGAAGAACAACACTGAAAGTCCCATATCTTTAGCCATAGACATGGGTGTTGCTACTCTAGTTTTGACTGCTACTGTTTATAAAGAGGCAGTGTAAATACTCTGTGATCATTCTAGAAAAACAACGTTCCCTGGACTTGATTCAACCCATTTTGCAAATGTTGCCTTATTCTCTGTCTTATTCTCTCTGTTCATCTCGTATTGTGGTCACCCATCACTCTACATACCCTTAGTTGGAGAGCCTTCTCCACTAAGTCTCCTGCTACCTAAATTAGTTGTCCTTTATGTGTCTCCTTCACCACCTCTCCAATTTAAAATATCTTCTGGTTGCACTCCTTTTGTAAGGACTCTACATCTTCAGGAGCATCACTGCTGGCTTCTGGTCAATGAAGAATCTTCAGAGCTCAACCCTGCAGTTATTTCTAGCCTTAAGCCCCCTTTGCAAATATTTGTTCAGTATTCTGTCTAGCACAGACAATAGTTACTCCTTTTGCTGTAAGGTGCTACATCTAATAAGAAAACATCCTGCCCCTCATTGTCTGTCTGGGTGGTGGATGTGGTAGTATCTAGTGCTGCATCTCTGAGGGGCTTCCACTGCTCTGGAATTTGCTTGTCTTGATGTTTATACTGTAGTCAAGGAATTTTGAGCACTCTCAGATCTTGATCTCTGGGTTTCATGCGGTGGCTGAAAGTCGTCTTTAAACCTGTTGTGTTGTTTCATCATCTTCTCACCTTTGACTCATCTGCTCTGAACATCCATTCTTGAACAGCAAGAAGACATTCTAGGAGGAGGCCATCCTTTTTGAGCTCATAGTGGATAGAGCTAGTTGAAACTGTGTGTGCATGTGAGAGAGAATTTCAAAAGAAAATGTTACTTTTTTTTGTGTGTGTGAGTTATTTGTTTCGTCCCAGTGAAGAAAACAATTAGTGAAAGGTAAGGGGGATGGGAAATGTTCATTCTCTTTCACATTTGTTGGAAAAGTGTGTGTGTGTGTGTGTGTGTGTGTGTAAGCAACACTTTTTAAAATTTACATTGGAAAAAAAATTCTTTATTCTTAAAATACTCTTTTCCCATGGGGATTGGAGCAAGTGTGAATAAGTGAAAAATTTAAAGTCACTTCCCAAACATACGTTGGCATCTTCTTCTCATCATCTTCACTCCTTCTTACAAAGCAAGGAGGGTAGGGGAGGAGAGAGAAGAAGGTGCAAGAAGAGTGTCTGTTTTTAAGATTAGAAAGAGAGAGAAGACCATTTTACTCAAAATTTTATTTTATTTTTCCACATTTCCATCTGGAGGAGAAGAGTAACTGAGAGATGGGAGAAATGTTTCACTATTTAAAATTATTTTTCAATTTTTTTAATTTCAATTTTTTTTTTGAATTTTTTTATAAAATAAACTTTTGGTGGGGAAAAAGTGTTTGTCCAACTTGTCATTTAGAAACCCCTCCTCCCTGCCTTTCACTGAAAAAAATTTAAACTATTCTTGTAACACAACCTTGTTAACTGGCTGTCTTTTGTAGATTTGATTGCTTTAGTGAATAGTGAGACTGTGCTTGCTAGTGGTGCCAAATATGACTGAACCATTTTGAGATTTTTGGTTAATTTTTTTCCTGATATAAACTTCATTCAGCCCTACCTTGGTGTGGAAGCCAAATGAACGTCTGTGAATGCTGGGAGGAAAAGGGAGGGGCAGAGCAGAGACTTTTTTCAAAAACTTCAAGTATTCAGTTCCATGTACAAAATGCACACAACTGTATAGATGCTAGAACTAGCTTGCAACATGTCAAATATCTCCAATGCTGACCGTAAACCTTTAAGCTACAGTTTCCAGTGGTTGCCAATAACATACTGAGGGTAGACAAATTAATAAAATTTTTAATAAATCTTAAGGTAAATATGTACTGGGTGGGAATGAAAGGTTGAGTACTGATGCTAAATAGTCTTTGTAGAGAGTAATGCAAAGATACACACTCAGAATGGTTGAGTGGCAGGTTCATAGAAGAATTCTATTATTTGTTGATTGGAGTAGGTTCTGTAGGCTGACAGAGGCTGCACAGTCTGCTCTAGAGAATCTTACTGAGCAGATCAGCTCATGTTTTGTGAGAGGATCTGTAGTGGTCTTGAAGTACAGAGGTGGTCTCCTCAAGACTATATGTTGTGTATATGTACCTTCTGTGCTACTTTAGCTTTCTACAGTGGCTTCTGCCCCAATAAACTTTTACCCTGAATCTCATTCTGTGGTTACAGTATGAATCAAATGTTCTCTCAGTGCCACACACCTATAAAACAAACGGTAGAAAAATACAGCTTCTCCAGTTATTTGTTTAATGTTAAAGGAGGAAGTTTATCATTTTGCGCAATTTGATAGTATGCATGCATGAAAGGTTAATGATTGGAGGCTACTACTTTGACAGCTACTTTGCTGAAAGAAACGAATTTTAGGTCAGAGATAGAAACTGTTTTTTTTTTTTTTTTTGGCATGAGAACCAAATCCACTTCAAATTCAAACTTCCAGTTGGTTTGGGTGATTTTTGGCTTTGTTTTAATGGAAGGGATTAAAGTAGGGGTCTCGAACACATGGCCTAAGGGCCACATGCAGCCCCTAAAGCTATTTCCTGTGGCCTGCAACAACACTATTGTTACTGATATTTGCAATATCGTTGTATGAAAAGGTTTCAGTGGTGCAGCCATTGGGCTAACATACTAGTCCTCATGTGGCCCTCGTGGTGATTTGAGTTTGAGACTCCTGGATTAAAGAGTCAGTTTTGAGTTCCTAACTGCCATCTCCACGTGATACCTACGATGAGAGAAGCGCTAGTAGAGAGAAAAGCGTCATTAGTTACCTGACTGCTTTGCTAGGAACCTGCCATCGTACAGTTTGTAGGCATATGAAACTACTTAACCTTCTTCCTTCACCTCTAGTGATCCATACATGCAAGATGGGACAGAATACTAGAATCTTGAATCTCTTGGAGAGTTGAGGAGACTGGGTGGGGTGCAAAGATAGAGTCCTGTCTGTCTGTCTAACTCCTTTCCCTTATTTTCTTCCTCCCGTCAGGAGTCTTCCCTGATTTGAGCCAAGGACTTGTCTCCTTACTTAATCCTAGGATGTAGCATGTTTCAGTTATTACTAGAGGTCTCCATAAGCTTCTTGTGTTGTGTCCATTCTTTTCCCTTTCCAGGAGGTGGATTGGGAGAGAAGCTTTGCAGCAGCAACCTCAGAAGACAAGCCACTCGTGACTTGTTTGTGAAGCACGCAGCTCAAGGGGTGGCTGGGGAGGAGTGGGAAGAAGCAAATGAAGAGCCAGCTGCGGGGAAGAAAAGCTTTTCATGTGGCTGATTTCATAGAAACTGGAAAGCACCGTGAGAGTCAAGTCCGGTCCACTGCACTCATGGCAGGACCAAGGACCTTCTTAAACTTTCCCTGACAGTGCTTGTCTAACCTGCTCTTAAACGCTTCCATTGACGGAGATTCCACAACCTCCCTAGGCAACATACTCCAGTGGTCAATCTCTCTGACAGTTAGGAGTTTTTTCTTAATGTCCAACCTAAACCTCTGTTGCTGTAATTTAAGCCCATTGTTTTTTGTCCTACCGTCGGCAGTTAAGGAGAATTATTTTTCTCCCTCCTCCTCTTGACCAACTCTTAGTTACTTGAAAACTCTTATCATGTCCCCTCTGTCATCTCTTTTAGACTAAACAAACCCAGCTCTTTCAATATTCCATCATAGGTCAAGTGTTCCAGGCATCAAATGATTTGTGTTGCTCTTCTCTGGACTTTCTCCAATTGGTCCACATCTTTCCCAAAAGGAGGCGCCCAGAACTGAACACTGTACTCTAGTTGAGGTCTAATTGGGGTGGAGCAGAATGGAAGAATTACTTCTTGTGTCTTACTTATTAGCTCCTGTTAATACATCCCAGAATGGTGTTTGCTTTTTTTTTTTTTGTTTGTAGCAGTGTTACACGGTTGACTCATATTTAGCTTGTGGTCCTCTGTGACACCCAGATCTTTCTGTAGTACTCCTTCCTAGGCAGTCATTACCCATTTTGTATGTGCAGTGAATTGTTCTTTTCTAAATGGAGTGCATTGACCTTGTCTTTATTGAATTGCATTTTGTTCATCTCAGACCAGGAGTCTGCAGTCTGTGGTGCCAGAGCCACATGTGGCTTTTTGACTGCCCCCTTGTGGCTCCGGGCTCCAGGCCTCTCCTGCCACCAGAGGACCTTGCAGGTGGCCTGCACAGGCTCCAGACTCTATCTGCCACTGGGGTACCCTGCTGGGGGCCTCTCCTGGTTCTGGGTTACCTCCTAACCCCCTCACCAGGGGACCCTGAGGCAGGTGTTCTGGTCCAGCTCCCAGCCTCCCAGGGGCTTCTTTTATTGCAGCTCTTAAAACACTTGGTTATTGAAGGAAATTTTTTAAAATGGCTCTTATCTTTCTGGTTGCTGACCCCTGCCTCAGACCATTTCACCAGTTTGTCCAAATCATTTTGAATTGTGATCCTATTCTCCAAAGCACTTGCTTGGTATCATTGGCAAACTTTGTAGTGTACTCTCTATGCCATCGTCTAAATCATTGGTGAAAATACTGAACAGAACTGGACTCAGAACCGATCCCTGCAGTTCCCCACTCATTAGGCCCTTCCAGCATGACTGTGAACCTTTGATAACTACTCTTTAGGAGCAGTTATCCAACCAATTTTTCACTCAGCTTATAGTAGCTCCCTCCAGGCTGTGCTTCCCAAGTTTGTTAATGAGAAGGTGATGTGAGACTATATCAAAAGCCTTACTGAAGTCTAGACACACCATATCTACCACTTCCCCTCTATCCACAAGGTTTGTTATCCCATTGTAGAAAGCTGTCAGGTTGGTTTGTTCTTGACAAATGCATGCTGACTATCACTTAGCATCTGATTCTTTTCTAGGTGCTTTCTAATGGATTCCTTAATTATTTGCTTCATTATTTTTCCTGGTACAGAGGTTAAGCTGACTGGCCTATAATTCCCTGTGCTATCCTTATTTCCCTTTTTATAGATGAGCACTCTATTTGCTCTTTTCCAGTCCTTTGTGATCTCCCCAGTCCTCCGTGATTTTTAAGAGTTAATAGGCAATGGCTCAGATATCTCCTCGGTCAGCCACTTAAGGTAACCATACATCCAGAACGTGACCCCCCCGCCCCCTCTTTAGCCTTTCTACTCTGCCATGATGGATTTTTTTTCAAACAGCAGCAGAAATCATTTGGGGCCTTTTGCAGAGCAGAGGGTGCAGCTCAGAAAGCACCCCATTGGTCTCATTTTCTCTCATGAAAGCTCGTGGTAAATAAATGTTGTTCTTTAAAAGTGCCACAGGACTCCTTGTTTGTTTTTACTGGACGAGACTAACACAGCTGCCCCTTTAGAACTCGTCCACTGCAAGGGCTATTGGGTCCACTCCCTTTCAGTCACAACAGCAAGCTCCCATCACCACAGAGAGGTTCCAACAGAGCAGCTTGTGCTTGCCACCATGACAGGCAGTGACGCAGTACCCCATCTTGGCTGTAGTTATCCCCTGCAGCTGTCCCCCTCTCAGCTCACTTCCCTACAGTATCCTACTTTGGGGAACCTGAAATATGGTAAGCTAAGTTCCTGTACCCCTTCTTTGACAGAACTCAGTGGCTCCAACCTCACCCTATACTAGGCACTGTCAACTTTGCCTGCAAAGCTCACCTGACAAAATTAAAACAATACACAGTTAAGTAGATCTTCTGAGGGTGGTGTAAAAAGTACCTGGGTTTAACCACCCACATCTTGGTTTTTTCTTTCCTTGCTATGTCTTGGAGTCTGATGCTGCAGCTCTTCTCATAGTGTTGATCTCATGTAGCTTACTCATTGTGTGGTAGCGGCAGACAGAAGCCTTTAAGATCTAATGCATGCAGAGCAGAGACCAATGTTGTGTCTATATAGCGCCTGTCTATAAATGAATAGGTGAAACCATAGTGTAAAGATGCTCCGTATTCTTCAGCACAGTGGGGCAAAGAAAAGCCTTGGATGAGAGAAATGTGATTCAAGCTATTAATTATTGCTGTTTGTGGTACAGTGCATACGTTCTTGCAGGGAGGGGGTTACATTAGGGGGAAGTTTAATTATGTTTGTTCCCTTGAAAATTGTCTCTGTCAAATCAGCAAATAGTAGCTCATTGGTTATGGTAATGCATTTGTTAATTATTGTAAGTGGGGGCCCTAACACTGATATAGTGCAGAATAATAGAAATGAATGTACAAGGACAGAAAATAACATTCAACAATCCAGAAATTAGGGCAAACAGTCCTTTTTCCTAATGAGGAATAAGCTTTTGAGGAGGCTGGAAATATGGGATAGCTTTATGTTAATGTTTGTTGTACCATCTTGCTGACATTCTTTTGTCTTTGCATAATTTCTTACAAATTCATTTATCAGGACACTGTACCTCAATTTATTTCATTTTGATTAACATGAAGCTGTTAAAATATCTATAAACCCTAAAAAGTAGCATCCTAGCTCTTTGGGTTTTTTCAATTTAAAAACCAAAATAAGGCTTGGGGCCAGTTTGGGTCAAGAAGAGGAGTTGCAAAATCGGTGTTATGCTTAATCTAATAATCTCTTGCTTTCCACAGAAAACTGGTGTGATAGTAAGGAGTTCAGGTGTTTGAACCTTAGTGTTACAGCAGCTTCTAATGATTTTTACCTCCACTCAAACACCATTTTCCTGTTTTTGTGTGGGAAAGGAGATTGTCCGTGTGGTCTAAAGCTTCATTCTTGAAAAATCCTATTATCTGTCCGCTGCCCTTCAGATAATGGAAGTCCCACTCTCTTCTATCAGTTATGATCTTTCAAAGATCATCTCTATGTTTCAAGTTCCTTTTTCTGTCTGGAAATACATTTAGTGAATAAAACAGTAAATCAGTAAGATGGACTGATGCTGAACCATGAATAAAATTTAATTTTACCTCTTTATTTTTAGTTTAGCCAACTAGTATCCAGTGATTTGAAGTTGCTAGGAAGAAGTTCTTATACAATCTGCACTGATGGCCAGTTACTCATCCGGCAGGTCCTCCATCCAGAAGCATCCAGAAAGGTAAGAGAATGGTGATGATGTAAGAGAGGCAGTACTCCATTTCAGACCAACAAAGAAAATATCCTGTATGATACTTATATACCTGAGACATACAGTCCTGTGAGAAGTAAGCTGTTTCAGTAATATTTACTGGTGTCCCCTGTAATTAACAAAATAGCTGTGTCGACTGACTGACTCTAGAAAAAGTCATCTTGGCTGTGAGGATGGTGGCTATAATAATAGCTTCTCAAAAGATGTTGAGTGTAAAGGAAAGGCAAATATGGAAAGGCAGTAAATTAAAAGGATTTTCATACCTTCTTCCTATATCCCTATTCCTCTCCTAGAAATACAGGAGATCTATCAGGTCTAGGGATGGGTCTCACTCAATTGTAGGTTGCTTCTCCCTCCCCACAACATATTTTTGCATCATCTTCAAACATTATTAAAATCTCTTTACAACCCTCAGACCTTGGCTTTTATGATTTCCCAATAGGGTTCTCATGACTTCTCTTAATGATTCGATTCTAACAAAGGTGAGTGCTATTTGGTTGGATTAAAACTGATCTTCAAAGCACTAGCAGAGAGACTGCTGAATTTAGATCTGGTTTATCTCCATTTCACTTAGCTTGTTTGTTTGTAGGAAGGAGGGAATAATGTTTAAAGTAGCACTTTTTTCCAGAAATTTATTATGTCCTATATTGGACCAAATCATTGGAAAGTGTTCTCTACTATTTTTCATCCTGTGGTGCTTACCCTTTGGAGTCATCTTGCTTTTGGTGAGGGTGCAGAAGAAAAGATACAATATTCTAAATGGCAATCTTTATAACACTACCACTCGGCTTTTAAAACTAGTGACTGTTTTGCATGGATTTACATCTGGGAAGCTGTCCTGATTTACTCCTGTAGAGGCCTATCCTTTGTCAGTAGCAACCAGCTATTAGAAGTTGATGATAACTAAATTGGTGGCCCTTAATCAAATGAATGATTTGCAGGTGTGTAATTAGAGAGTCATTGTTTTATATGATGTGTGTGAAGCCCTAGAAACCCCCTAACTGTTCTTTACTGGGTTATGGCATTCATAATGTTAACTTATTTTCTTTCTTCTTGTAGAACTTCCTGCTGTCGGACTGCTTTTATACATTTTATGATTTATGCAAAGAGTTTCACACGTGCTACCCTAATTCAGCCCCCGTGAAGGATCTAACTATCAAATCAATGGCAGAGTGTATCCTTTTGATGTCACTTCTAAATCAGAATTCTACATGCAATTGCTATCATTTTTCACCCCAGTAAATTAATCAAGAAGCTGATTTTAAAAATTTGTCTCTGTATATGGTTGAAGGTGTTTTTTTAACATAAACTGGAAGACAGTTTCAAAGGGATAGCCATGTTAGCCTGATTCAGCAAAACAAACAAGGGGTCTGGAGGCACCTAGAAAACTAAGACATTTATTTATTGCAACAGCTTTCGTGGGAGAAAACCATACTTCTGATGAAAGCTCATGTGATAACTAAATTTGTTAGTCTTTTAGGTGCTATCAGACTCCTTGTTCATTTTGCTGGAAGACAGTGTTGCTGTTTAAAGCTATTATAATTTTCATTGGATTATAGGACTGGAAAGGACCTTGAGTGGCCTTCTAGTCCACTTCTGTGTGCTCAGGCCAGGCCAATATTTCACATTTTGCCATCTGTCTAGTAATGAGATTTAAAACTGATTCAGTACACTTAAATGTTTTTTTAATTCTTTGCAAGATTGACATTCTTTGCCTTGTAAGAGAGTGAAAAAACAACAAGCACTAACAGATTTATTTTTTGCATGAGCTTTCGTGGGAGAAGATCCCACTTAAAGTTCACCCATCTTTGAAGCATCTGAGGAAGTGGGATCTTCTCCCACGAAAGCTCATGCAAAAAATAAATCTGTTAGTCTTAAAGTGCCACACAACTCCTTGTTTCTTCACTGGACTAGACTAACATGGCTATCCCTTTTAAAATTGTAAGAGAGTGCCTACCTAGCACTCTAGAGTAAAATTACTTTTTCTGGGGTGGAGTGCTTGAAGCTATGCACCCTTATGCTTGCAACTGATGATAATTCTGAGTGTCTGATTCAGAGGCAGAGTGATGTGACACACCCCTTATTCTAAGGGAGAAATTTTGTGGCCAGCTGAACACAGCCAAAGATCAGTGTGTTTACAAAAGTGGGATTCACTCCTACTATGCCTGGTAAACTCTTAACACTGAGGTGATGTCAGCTATCTGTAGTTTGCAGAATGCTGACCAGTAAAGTGAATATTAACTAGTTTAAGAGCAGAATGACACACAGGCAATGGTCACATGTTGCTGTTAAAGTTGACCCATTGGATTGCCAGTTTTATGTTGACACTAGCAAAGCCTTATAACTTGTTGACAATTGATTGTGAAATCCTTTTTTATTTTCTTTGAGTAGCTGCACAGATATAGGCTTAGACACAGATGAAACAGAGGAAGACTTTGGTGTGTGGCAAGTGAAAACCATGGTGGCTATTATTTTCAGCATGCTTTCTGAAACCTGCAGTAAGTGGGATGTTTGGGTCGAGTACTCTTTTTGTGTAGAGGCAAAATATCTTTAAAATCATCAATGGTATTTTCACTGCTACTGAAATAGCTGGTGTTCAGGATTATATTTAAACTTCATCTCTTATTAGTTACAGATTCCAGATTTATTGATCCTGAAACTGTGAAATACAAGTATGAAACAGGTCCCTGGTAAGTGTATTTGTTGTTGCTGTTTAGCTGCTGTTGGTTTAAGCTACACTAGGAAAACTTTGCAAACATTTTCCATCATTGCTAACTAGTTCATCCCCACTAATGGTAGCACTGTTGGAAGCCCTAGTGTAGACAGAGCTATTGGTCTTTTAAGCACGGTCGTGTAGCTCTGCTCTGAACATATGCACCTGATACAGTTCATAAAATGCTAGTGGTCCATATACACTGTTTAAACATACTGGTTTGCACTCCACTGATGATGATTAGTTAGTGGAACAGAAATATTTAGAAACTTTCTCTAACATGGACAGACAGTATCTTGTACACTTTAAACCAGTATAATCTCTCATGCTATATAACATTTTCTTTCTTTCAGTGCAAAGGGGTGGTAAAAGGGAACAATTGTACTGAACACTGTATTGCAAACTCTTACACACTGCATTTGGAACTAATGTAAGAAACAGAAGATAAGTGTTTGAGGGATTCTGGGTCCTTGGTAGCAGGGAGCCTTTGCACTCTAATGACAAAAAGAGTGAGAGAGCTATGTGGTGTAAATGCTGATTACTGACTGTCCAGTCAGAGCCTATTTAGAAGTCTACAGATTCTCTGACCTCTGTAGATTGCTCTTTTCACTCAAACTTTTCTTTAAAAGTTGTTGATTAGTGCTTATGTGTCCTGCACCTTGACTCTTCCTCATTTTTGTTGCTGGTGTAGCAACCGGTATGCATTTAGGTTATATGATGCCTTATTGTGTGGTGCGAGTGTGTATTAATGAGTGGGCATTCAGAATCTGGTGTGGATAATTCACAGGAGAGGAGGGAATTTAATTTTCTTTCTCTCTGCTGGAGTTTACCAATTGCAGTCAAGTTTATGGAAGGGATGGGGATAGGAAAAATCTGCCCCCTTCCTATGAAAAGTGGCAGTCAAGATGAGCTTGCCCTTTTCAACTGTACCATGAAATGTATCAAGTTATATTTGATACCCTTCTCTTTGCCAGGAGATTCTCACTCTATATCTTGACAAACTGTTCCTAAATTAATGTAATTTCTTCATCTTCCTCTAAGAGGAATTGAAGCTGTTGTCTCTTTGTGTGATTCTGAATTGTGGTTTGATGGGGAGAAGAAATTGAAATGCTTCCTGCTGTCAAAAATCTTTATGCAACCATCTTCCAATGGACTGGCCATAAATCATCTCTCATAATTCTGTAAATTTAAATAAATTCCCTGCAGACTTGTTACTGTGCATTCTAGCTAATTTAAAAAAAAAACACCTTTTGGGGTGATGGGATGACCACGCAGAGTACCTCAGGGTAGTATGTAGGTGTTATCCACAGCAGCTTGCTTCCCCTTTTAGTCAAGAAAGAGAATGATGATAGAAATCCCAACACCAAATACCCAAGAGTATTATGAGATTCTCTATGATTCATATGCTGAATTGCTACTTGCAATGAATTTTGATAGTGATAGTGTAATGGAAAACTTGGATTAATTATTACCTTGAATTTTTACTATTTTTTTCTGCAGTAGTAAATCTGAAGCAGTAGACAGTGAAACAGTAATACGTGCCAGAGGTTTGCCCTGGCAGTCTTCGGATCAGGATATTGCCCGATTTTTCAAAGGACTCAATATTGCCAAGTAAGAGTGCCAGATTTGGTCTCATGCTGTGTAACTTTAGTTTTTATCATCAGTCTTTATTTTGTAAAAGGAGGTCCTGGGTTTGTGTTGTCTTCCTCATCCTTGCAGTTCACATAATTCAGGAATGTTTCAACAACAGATTTTGCCCTACCTTTGCTAATTTGGCCCTTCTAGTGTGCGTTAATTAGTACGAACTTGGAGCTGTTACTAGCCATCACTTTAGGCAAGCCAAAATCCCTCTTTGCCTATTGTTCTGATAGATAAAAATAGGATATTCCTCGCACAGGACCCTTTGGTAGACTGAGGAACTGATCTAGGTTTCTTGACTCCCATACTTAGTTTAATCTTTAACCACAGGACCATCTTCACCCTCCTCATAAGACTATGAAACAAATAAGGCATTTCTTGAATAACTAAATGAAGAGACAAAACTTGAACAGCAACAAGTGAATTCACTCATTGCTATCATGACTGCAGTTGTCAGGATTCAGTCAAAGATTCAGATGAACTACCTGGGGAACAATTAATTTGGGGCTAATGTTTCAGGATTCTAATTTTGCTCTTAGTAAATATGGGCTCAGAAGCCTACAAGTGGTGTTTGGGAGAAATGTTTGTATAATTCTAATTTGAAAAAGTGAGGGGAATTCCTAGACGCAACAGAGTAAACTGGAGGACGGAGTTAGTTGTAAATATGTAAAACAATTAGAAGATGGAAAATTTTGAACACAATTTTATTAAAAACAATTAATATAGACTAGAAAGCCAGAAAGTAGTAAATTAAAACAAAATGTAAGGAGGGGAAAAATGGGAAGTGCAGAACCAAGCTACTGAGAACAACCTTTCCTTTGGGTTCTTCAGTACCTCCTGTACTTCCATTTCTCATTTGATATACTTTTACCTCGTTGTAACGTGATTTTCTTTTTCCAATAATGAGTTCACAAAGTTCTGAATAAATTTTCCCAAAGATTTTGAAAAGGTCTTTTATATTTCCACAGTTTGAAAATGAAAGGTATAAAACATGCAGCATTATTCTGAGACACAGGTTTATATTGCATTCTCAGTGCACTATGCTATCATTAGAATGCCCTGCAGTTCTGTATGTGAGATTTCTGTATTAGGAGACTTGTATGGTGATAACACAGGTGTGTGTTTTCACAATATTCTTTACTGAGAGGTACATGTCTTTGGGGAACAGTACAGAGTAATTGTCCCAATTTTTTAAAATACATGAAAGGGCCAACTCTAGTTGATTTATAATGCTCTGGTTGGTTTGGTCCTGAGGTTGAGCTACCGGGATTAGAAATAAGGTCTTTGGGTGTACCTTAACTCCTATTTATATAGTCTTTAAATTATGCAAGCTTATTTGTTCAACTTAAAATTTTCTGGATTTTGAACTGCCATAGTCTTTTAAGGATTTGTAAAAATTACCAATATGAACTTACAATTCAAATCCACCATTTCACTTGTTGGTGAATTTGCTTCACTTGTTAACTGTACATCAAGCATATGAAGTTTAAAATACCTTCCGCCTTTGAGAAGCATTGTAAAATATTAATGATATGGTGTGCTAAGACACTTGCCTCACTTAACCTACTGAAGAAGTGGGGAGAGAGCCATTTTTTGTTTAAACAATTTTTGAATCAATAAATATTGTTGGTGGAAAACCTTTAAAAATATAGGCTTGCTCTTTTACTGGTGAATAAAGGAGTTTGTAATTACATCAATTATAAGGCGTTGATGATTCAAACAACTTTGATACTTGCTTTTTCAGAGGTGGTGTTGCCCTTTGTCTGAATGCGCAAGGAAGGCGAAATGGGGAAGCTTTAGTGCGATTTGTCAATCCTGAACAGAGAGATTTGGCACTGGAAAGACATAAGCATCATATGGGTAGCAGATACATTGAGGTAAAAGAACTACAATTGACAACAAAACAGCCCTGCTATACTGAGAATGCAGCCAGTTGTAAACTGGTGTGGTATTGCAATATTGTGCTCTACAGGCTTACTGTATACCAAGGGGGGAACTGCTTATCACTAACTGGGTGGTATATTAAAAAGAAACTAAGGGGTTAGTTACCAGCTGCCTTTGAAAGTCCTTGGGAACTGGCCCTCTTCTATCACTAGCTGCTTCTAGAAATCCTGGGCTAGGTTTGGTTGTTAAAAGTTATCTTTGTTGGCTGTTTAATGCTTGGCAGCTATAAAACAATGAGTCATGCTGAAGTTTTACAGAGCTCTGGAAAATATATTTCAGTTTAGTATTGATCATTGATGGTTGTTTTAAATATAACTATTTTGTGTATTTTTAGGTTTATAAAGCAACTGGAGAAGAATTTTTAAAGATTGCTGGAGGTAAGTTATTTTAAGATAAATGCATTTACTAAAGTGTAATGTTTACATGAGCTGTTTCCACTCTTCAGATGAGTGATAACATAAAGAACTAATCAAGTGACTTTCTGTTTGCACTTCAAAGGTCATAGGGTCAAATACTAGGTACTTTCCAGTACAAGTAGACAGTCACATGCTAGCTTTGGTTGGGCCAATGTACTAAAAATAGCACCAGGGCCTTGGTATCTCAGGTGGCTGATCATGCTAGTTACATGAGTACAAACCCATCCAAAACCCAGGATTCATAATTGTGTGGCTAGCTTGAGCTGCTGTCATGTGCTGTCTTGGCCCCACTGCTATTTTTAGTGGACGAGCTTGAGCAGAGCTAGCATGTGTCTCGCTACCTGTGCTGGGAAACACGCTTTCAGGTGCTGTGCAGACATATATCAAGAACGTGTCCTGCGCCCTGGGGTTATTGACAGAATGTCCATGATTACACAGCAGCTCGGATCATGTTAGACATGCACCCTTTCAGGGAGAAGAGAAGGTTAGTGTGTTTCTGCTATGGGAGATTTCTTGTACCTAATACAAGCTCTCGGTTCTCGCTAATTCTAACAGAATAATGTGAAATACTTTCATATACATTCTGTTTTGAACTGTGACACTTAAAGTAAGCATAAGAGGTGGGGGAGGAAGTCTCCATGCTTGTCAGTTGTCTTGTTACTTAGTGTCACCTGCTAATCCTCCTTTTGTTTTTTAACCATTTTGGTTGCTCTCCAGCTCTAAGCAACCAATCAGTGTGCTGGGGTAGCTTCCCGGTAGGATGCAGTTACTGAGCAACTCTCTGGTACTGCACATAACTGGTAGTTTATTAGGCAATGTCCTTGGAGTTTGTGTTACTAGGTCTGTTGCGTTGGTTCCTTACCGTTTTCCAAACTAAACGGACACACCTTTTGTTTCTCCCTTTGCCAGGCACTTCTAATGAAGTGGCTCAATTCTTGTCCAAAGAGAATCAAGTCATCATCCGGATGAGGGGCCTTCCATTCACAGCTACTCTGGAGGATGTCTTGGGGTTCCTGGGCTCTGAGTGTCCAGTCACAGGAGGGAAAGAAGGACTTCTCTTTGTCAAGTACCCAGATGGCAGACCCACGGGTGATGCATTTGTGTTGTTTTCCTGTGAAGAATACGCACAGAATGCACTTAAAAAGCACAAGGAAATCCTTGGAAAACGTTACATCGAACTGTTCAGGAGCACTGCAGCAGAAGTCCAGCAGGTTGTAACTACTTGCTATGAAATGCAGATAATTTATCTTTTTTCCATCATCTTTTAATGTTACACTGTATTTGTAAAGGTTGGCCTTCTCACATTAAGTCTTGCAAAAACAGTATAGTGGAAACAGCTTTTTTGTTACGTAAATCAAAATTCAAAAGAAGACACTTTCACTGTGGATTGCAGTTTTCCACATATTTGTTGCATTGATTTTTTTTCTTTAACTTTAAATAGAAATCATCAAATACATATATTTTACTCCACTTACCCTGCATATCTGAAACACTTACTTAAAACAAAAGTTCAAAAATCTTCAGTGGACCCTAAAGGGTTGGGCTTCCTGAAAACCTGAAATATTTTTCAAAATTGTGGTGCTTAACCACAGAGTTCTTCCAAACGCCTCTTATAGATAATGATGGTTGATGTAGTGTTTTACTACATAGTTAATCATTAAAATCCAACAAGTTGTTTATACCCATTTATGTTTCTCTCTACTGAAGTCTTATATCTCACCAATATACATTCTGCTTATATCTGTAACATACGTATAAGATCTATTACATCTTTATAAATAGTTTCCAAATGGAACCATAATGTGATGTATGATTAAAACTCAGATATAGTGAAGGATTTTGTTTAAAATTCTGTCATTTGTAAGGGCACCTAGGGTTTTTGAAGTGCCTTAACACATTCTGATGAATAGGAATTAAATTTTCAGTTTCCCAAGAAATAATAATGAAAAAAAAAAATCTTGACTTTCCTTCCCAGCTAGATTCCACCTAATTTCTCTTTCAAATTGTTTTCATAAATATCTACTAAGATTTGTAAAATTTAACCCTGACCCACCTCCATGAACCATAGCTTCAGAAAGTAACAACGTATCTTTTGTTATCAGCAAGCCGAGCCTTTGAAATTGTCACATTTAAGGAGATAGCACTTTGAGTTATGGCATACTGCCTGTTTATAGGATGTTCTTAGACTTTAGGGCCAAAAGAGACAATTATGATTATCTAGTCTGACTCCTGCGTAACACTGGCCATAAAATTTCATCCAGTAATTTCCTAATTTTTTTTTCCTGTTTGGTATTTTCTTCCTGAAGTAAGCAGTGATGCCAGTGGAAGAACGTTACATGTCAATTACGGTGTTTACTAATGCTATTGTGCCCACTAATGCTACTGTGCCCATAGACATGAGAAAGGTCCATTAAATTTGACACGGCACTAGTAAAACCGGTTGTGTAAATGCAATGGTATTGGCTTTTGTTTTTACTGTTGGAAGTTTTTTGCTTTTGAGTCTTGTGTCCTTGAAGGAGGATAATTCTCCTGAGCACTTAAAAACTCAAGTCATGCTACTCAAGTTTCCTTGGTTAAGGAGAAATTCATTCATACTGGATGAATATGCTGCAGCTTGCTCTACTTGTGGAGTCTCTGGAGTGTGGCACTTACACTGTGCTTATCTAACTAAGCAGCAACAGTCCACTTCTGGGAATTTGGAGCCTAGTCATTCATATGGCAACAGGGAATCCTAACCACAGAGCCAGCCCACCAGCTAGTCTTAAAACAGTCACAATCGCAATAGTCAATACAATAACCATCTGGTAGGTGAGAAATCTCCTCTTTAACAACATGTACGTTTTGAGCATTGAATTGTTGTGCTTCGTTTAGAAGCAGTACGTGCGGTCTAGGCTGAGTCACTGCTTACAAAATTAAAGCCTGCTATTGAAGTGTGCTGCTTATTTGCTGCACCTCCTAGAGTAACTTGTTTGTCTGCCCTAACTTCTTTTGTTACTCATATTCTGTAATTAGCTTTTGAACAATAAAGTCCCAGCAGCATCTTCTGGTAGTGCAAGGTGTTTCTAATTATCTCTTTCTCTTGAGTTCCAAAGGGGCAGCCGTGTTAGTCTAGTTCAGTAAAACAAACAAGGACTTCTGTGGCACTTAAAGACTAACAAATTTATTTATTGCATGAGCTTTTATGGGAGAAAATCCCGCTTTGTCAGACACTTTGAAGATGGGGGAACTTACAGAATGGGAGGAAATAATTCAGAGAAGTGAAAGACATGGGGACAGGTCACACTGTAACAGCAAATCAAAAGAGTTGTAAAGATTTAAACACGGGGAACAGCATATAGAGAAATAGAGAAAAATCCAACGTCCCTATTAAGTCCTGAAGCAATGCAACCGAATTTGCAAATTCAATTTCAGCAGCTTCTCTTTGAAGCCTTGATCTGGTATTCATCTTTCTTAGCACAGCAGTTAGCAAATCATTAATAGAATGATCACAAAGACTGAAATACTGACCCACTGGTTTTATAATGTGGTGATTTCTGATGTCAGATTTGTGCCCATTTATTATTTTGTGCAGAGACTGTCCTGTTTATATTTGTCCAAAATACAAGGCTGAGGGGCATATCTTGCACATGATGGCATAAATCACATTGGTGGATGAGTGAGTGAATGGGCCTTTGGTGGAGTAGCGGTTTTCTTAGGTCCTGTAATAGTGTCTTGTGTGCATATATGGGGGAAAAGTTGGCAGCATGGTTTGTTGCAGGGATATGTGCCTGCTTTAACGGTTCTGTTGTTAGGTCTGTAGTTGCTGGTAAGTATCTGTTTAAGGTGGGATGGGGGGGCTGTCTATAAGTGAGGAGAAGTCTGTATCCCAAGGGTTGAAAGAGTGAGGGATGGTCTTGTGGAATAGGCTGTAGATCCTGAGGATGTACTGTAGAGGTCTGACTTGGGGGTTGTAGATGGTGATTAGAGGTGTTCTATTGTTTTCTTTCTTGGGCTTCTCCTGTAGTAGTTGACTTTGGGGTACCTGCCTGGCTCTGTCAATGTTTCTTCACTTCTGCAACTGGGTACTGTAGTTTTAAGAATGCTTGATAGAGATCCTGAAGGTGTTTTTTTCTCTATCTGAGGGAGCAGAGTGAATGTGGTTATACCTTTAGGGCTTGACTGTAGACAGTGGATCCATCATGTGGTGTTTTTTGGATGAAAGCTCTCTTTCTGCCATTTGGGAGAGACCAGAGAGCAAATAAAATATTAATTAGGGGGACGACACTGAGAAGAGAGCTCTTCCACAGATTTTATTCTTCTTTATTCAAGAACTCTACATTGTGGATATGGGAGCATTGACTAAGTAGTAGTAATTAGCTCTTACAAAGTGATTTACAGGAGAGTAGAAAGCTTTGTACTTTAAAAAAAACCCCACAAAACAAAAAATAACTGTTTAAAGATGGATAGCTGTACGTGAACTGCCTTAATTTAATGAAGTATCTGTAACTGGTTATTGTACCAATTTAGGTCTGTCAATAAGACTGATGTTTTCAAATGCTGTATTTTGAGATCCTGTGAAAGGGCAAACCATAGTCTACCTTTGTCTTTAATGAGATTTGGTAGAAACCTAAATGACCATTCTAAATTTAAATTTGTCAATGACTCTACCATTTTAAACTAAAAATATATCAAAAGGGAGAGGGAAGAAGAAGCCTGGACCACTTTATATATACAACATTTTTTGCCATTCTAAAACAGTTGAATGTCTGGAATGGTATGCTGAAGACCAAGTTGCTTCTAATGTGGTATTTTAATTCTTAATTATCCATTTATGTCTTTTGGCCACCAGGTGCTTAACCGATACTTGTCAACACCTTTGATCCCCACTCTTCCAACGCCTATTATTCCTGTGATTCCCCCGCCGTACACCATTGCCACTGGTAGCATCCGTGATTGTGTCCGGCTTCGAGGCCTTCCTTACACAGCTGGTATTGATGACATCCTGGAATTCATGGGAGATGCAAGAGCAGATATCAAACCGCATGGAGTTCACATGGTCCTTAATCAGCAGGTAACTGAACTTTGCAGGGAGAATGGATAACCTTCCAGTTAGACTGAGACTGGAGTCAGACCTGATCTCCTTCTGATTCTGCCTCCAACCTTGTGTGATCTTGCAAAAGTAATGCACATCTTTACCCCTATTTCATCTGTAAAAGAGAGAGAGTGCTTACTGCAATCTTGGGTATTGTGAATTCTTTGATAGCTATCACTGATTCTTCTTACATGGAGTCGTTCATAACAGTGGCAGGAAATAAAGGGAAATCAACGATTCTGAGTTCCACCCCTTCCAGCATTGGTAGGGGAGGAAACTGTGGGCAGCTATCTCTATGGATGGCTCTGCACTAGCAACCATCTTTAAATCTTCCCGCACAAGCGGTTGGTATGTTGTGGGAACCATAGAGGGTAGGAATGACTGTCTTTTATAATAACATCCCTGCTTAGCTGCTGGGTTTACAAAACTGCACTGAAAGCACTGAGCCTGGTCTGGCTCCCTGAGGAGCCGCAGCACAAGATGGAACAGAAATAGTATCAATGGAAAGCAGCATTTCCTTGTTCCAGGGAGTTCTCATAATATGCTATTTTGGGGAGTCGTGCACAGGGAGCCCTCACATTTTTTTTTGATAAATTTCATAATGACAATGTTTATTTCTAATTTAAAAATTGTTCTTTGGGTTTATTTTGGAGGCTTACATTTTGTCGTCTTCTAGTTTCTTTTCACTAGCAGACATTTTTGAAGAGTGCTATCTTTTCTTCCATTTTTTGTCCTACTAAAGGGAAGGAAGGAGAGCATGAGGGAGACTATTCCCCTCACCCCTCCCCAAACTGAACAAATATAAATTTCTCAACACCATTTAAAACTAATTATATAATATTTAAATCAAAACACATTATTGTTGGTTGAAAACCCATTTTTCATCAGGGTTTTTTGCTGTGTCTGAGCAGAGCCATGGTGTCATATGCTCCAGAGTACCACAAACCTGGGAATCAATCTTTATAATTTACTGAAGTAACTTTTACTGTGTATTGTACGATAAAGGAATTGGTAGCATAGTGTTTTGCCTCCATTACTAAATATAACCAATGACTTAAAGAAGTAAGTTCGACAATCCATTCCTTGAAATTATTAGTCATTGAGCTATTGGCAACAGGGAAAAAGCATCAGGGTTTCCATAAATACATGATCTTAACATTTGTCTGAAATCATGAGTCCCTTGTGCTCTGGGATGTCAAATAATTCTTAACATGATCTGTTCTCAATTCCATAGGGAAGACCATCAGGTGATGCTTTTATTCAAATGAAATCTTCTGACCGAGCCTTTTTGGTGGCCCAGAAGTGTCATAAGAAAATGATGAAGGACCGCTATGTGGAAGTCTTCCAGTGTTCAGGAGAGGAGATGAACTTTGTTTTAATGGGTGGCACTTTAAATCGTAGTGGCTTATCCCCACCGCCATGTAAGTTACCATGTAAGTCTCCAATTCTTCTGCTCTCTGCTGCTAAAGGCTGACGTGGTAGGTGCTCAAGCTCTGTGGCCTTTCACTTTTTTGACTTGGGTTTTGCTGTGATCAGTAATCATCCATCTGTATATAGCTGAGATTGGAAGTTGTTCCTTTGGGGCAATAATGGGAATGATTGAAGCATTATTATTGTGTTTCCGGTGGTGAATAGATGTCAGAGATGCCTCGCCAGTGAATTTGTTGCACACTTTGCTTTTATGGGTGTACTGTTCTTCTGAGCTCTGCAGCAGATTTGCCTGTAGTGAAACCTGTTTGGAATTGGATTATTTTTTTTAAATTGGAAGAAATTCTTTACTATAGCTGCCAGTGACTGTTCTTGCTATTCTGCCTCTGAGCATTGAGAAGGTGCTTCTCTTGGGGATAGCTTGTTTTTGAAGGAAACATCCATTGGGATACATTTCTAATGGACTGGGGTACTGAAATTGGATAGATATTTTTTTTTACTGGCTGTCATTTGTGAACAGTATTACTGTCCCTACTATATACTAAACACTTCCAGTGAATAACAGCTTTGTCTCTTTTTGAAAACACATAAATGCTACAACAATTATAATTTAACATTTGAGGCTTTATTGAGGATTGTCTGTTTCCATTCCAAGCAGTTTAATTGCCCAGTCACAATGTGGACTGTGGTGTGTATTTTCAAAACATTAAAATACAGATGGCCAAATTAAAAAAAAAAACAAAAACAAAACAAAAAACTAGGTTCGCAGTCACATGCTTAATCCTTGTATGAAAAAAATAGTATCTCTGCATGCAAATGCATCTAATTAGTCATTTGTGTTTACAATATCCTGATATGCTTGTCATGTTGTAGTAGTTGCATGCAGACTGTTGGTTGAGAATTGCAGGTACATTTGTGTACCTAATTTCTTTTGAAAAATCTGTCCCACAGAGAGCAACTTCAGCTAAAAGGTACAGAAAGTATAAGTGTGCGCATACATGGGTTCAATGCCCTGCGTTATCTATGCACATGGCTTCATGCTTTCTTTGACTAACTCTGCAGCTCTCTATTATCCATTTTAATATGATTGAAATTACTCATGGTATTGCTTATTCCAAATATCCCAGAAATCTTGGCATTCATATCAACATGAAAGATCTCCTCCATTGAGAGAGGCTTTAGAGCAGACATTGTATGAACTTCAGTTCATTTGTGGTCAGATGCTCTTAGCATGGGTAGCAATCACATTGGATTAAATAATTCTTCTCCCACCTTGTTTTACCCCAGACAGATTCCTGGTTTTGATTTGGTCTGTTCTTCTGGTTTGTTGTAGGTCTTTCTCCACCAGCATATGCTGCTTTCCAAACAGCTGCAGCAGTGATCCCAGCAGAAGCAGCGCTTTATCAGCCACAAGCCTTGTTATCAACAACCAGGACTCCTCAGGCCTCTGCTGCTGCCCCTCCAACTGTTACATACTATCCAGCTCAGGCTGCTCAGCTTTATATGAACTATACAGCTTATTATCCCAGGTAGAGTCGGGCTCAGGAGCGTCGCTGGCCTGGGAAAAGACATGGGGCTCTGGTGCTGGGACTCGGGGCTTGAGCCCTGAAAGCCCAGCACCAGCAACGCCCCTGGTTGGGCTTGGTCCCCTCTGCTATTTGATCTCAGAATCCACTCCTTTATATGAAGCAGAATCACTGAGTTACTTGTGCTTGTCTTTAATTTTTATTTCTGATCTTGAGAGTTGCAGATGTTTATCAGCTGGGGCCAATGACTGCTTAAGTGGCTTCATCTTGTCCTCTTGCTGGGACTTAGCCTTTGCTGGAGGGTATTGAGCCTCCTTCAGGCAAGCAATGATGTTTTAGACACTGGGTTGGTCTACAGTGATATATGTGAGGTGTGATTTGCAACTCAGTAGGTATACTGGTGCTAGCTTGCTGGCAATTAATACCACCTCATCAACTGTTTTGAATGGGTCTTTTCCACCCTGATTCAGTTGACCTCATTAGCACTTGCCCTCCTCATAATTTATAACTCGCATGTGTGTACATACTTCATGCATCTGGCTAAGTAGTTTCCAGCCCATGAAAGATTATTGCCCCTGCCCCCCATTTTTCTTTTTAGTCTCCTACTCATTAGCTTTAATCTAGCTAGCATGGCTAAAAATAACATTGAAGACATTCTGGCAGAGCCTTTTAGCATGGGTATGTACCTGCGTTCCTGGTGCCAGCTGACATCCATACTAACACGTCTTCACAGCTCTTTTGAGCTGTGCCAGATAGGGGATATGCCTGCAGAAACTGCAGTTCCGTCTGCAGTTGCAGTAAAGCCTTACGCATTGTCCTTTTTTTTTTTTTTTTTTTTTTTTTAAAGAGCCAGTTTATTGTAGTAGGAAGAGCCATTATCTGCTTGCCTGGTGGTTTAGAACTATTGATTTATATTTACTCTGATGTATTATGCCATAGGCTTGCAATAGGGTTGGGAATGAAGTGCATTCTAGATCTCTTCCCCAGAGCTCATATTGAAACTGGCCCATCTCAGACCTGTCTGCTGTTCCAAGCCCTAAAGCCTCCCATTGGTCACTGATAATCATTCTGCTTCTCTTTTCTTTTCAGCCCTCCAGTATCGCCTACCACAGTGGGGTATATTGCAGCTCCTCCTGCAGCTGTAGCAGCTGCTGCCTCGGCCACACACACTCCAATGCTGCCCCAGCCTGGAGCTTTAGTTCGTATGCAGGGCTTGCCTTATAACACAGGAATGAAGGAAATTCTCAGTTTCTTTCAGGGATACCAGGTTAGTATCCAGTCCCTCACTTCAGCATTGTCATCTGCCTTTCTTTGACTTGGGCTTCACATGCCTATTGTTCTGTGCCGATCTTAGCAAATTTTGCTGTGGGGAAAGGAAGAAGTAAATCTTTGCTTGCTATGCATTTGTTGTCTTATGGGCAATGTCTGTACTGCACACTGCTGGTGGCATGGTGCAGGGTATGTGCCACAGTGAAAAGCAGACTGCGTCCACATTGTCATGTGTAGTTAACATGGGTCAGTAAAAGGCTCTGTCAGGGTGAAGGGGACAAAGAGGCTGGAGCCTTTCCCCACTGCCTCCCTACCCACATAGCTTTGTCTTACAGTGGGGGAAATAAGAGCACACCATATCACTAAGAATAGTGGTGTTTATGGGGGAGACATTGCTTGGGTGTGTAGAGAGCCACGTAACATGTACTCAAAGGGTTTAGGTGCATCTTTATTTTCCCAAGCAGTGCCTCATCATCCACGCTGCTGTTTGTACTCATGCTAGTGAGGCACACAGCATATGTACTCTACTCCAGTGGTTTTCAAATTTTTTTCCTTGGGGCCCAGTTGAAAAGAATCATTTCTGCCTGAGACCCAACAATGACATCTTTGAGCAATGCATTCCAGTCTTTTGGTGGCAGCAATAGAGGGTGCCACAACCCAGGACTGGGTCCTGACCCTAAATTTGAAAACCACTGCTATATTCTACACACTGCTGTAAGGAGAGTGCAGTGTAGGCATACCCAGCATCAGACAGTGATATAGTGTTAAACAGTGAGTAAGACAAGCTTTACAATAAGCACATCCCGATATGTATTTATGGAAAGCTCATCTTTTGTTAGTCAGAGCAATTCTGATTTTTCTTTCCAAAGTTTAGAACCATGACCTAGTGGTCAGAGCACAGGAGTAAATGATGATTTCAGCATAGAAAGGGTCCCTCTGTAAGTAGGGATGAACTGAGCTGCATCTGTAAGATGAAGATGATTCTAATCTACCTGCCTGCCTCAGAGGCATTTCTCAGGCCTAGTTCCAATCTACTATTTAAATAAATAAAGCAAATATATCAGATGAGCTTCTTTAATAATTTGCTGTCTGGATCTAAAGACTGTACCCGAATACTTGCAAAGGCAAAAATCATCTGTTAATGTTATTCAGGAGGTAATTTACTATCGCTAAAGAGCAATAATGGTACAGATTCCATCCCTTTGCTAATACATGTAAAATTTTACTGAAATCTTATAAAACTGTAAAACTTGATGTAGCTTGTATCTCAAGTTTGTCTGTAAGGTTTACGAATAGTAAATGAGCCTGTCTAGCTGTACCAGTGCTGTTACTGACTTTTACTCTCTCTTAAAGACTGCAGTGCAGATGGGTGCTTTAAATGGGGAATGGCAAACTTCAGGCAAGGAAAACACTCAGAATAAAGAGAATTATTGTATGTTAATTTCTGCAAGGTTCTTAGCGGTCTATAGCAGGCTGGTTTGTAGTGCAAGGTGTCACCCATGTGATCTTGTTTGATCCAGAGAAAATGCTTAGTCGTATATCTTAGAAGTGATCTCTCTAATAATTATGGGTGGGAAGAAAACCAATTTTTGGTCCAGAACTAGTATTGCTTGAATTGCAGAGATGGCCTCCGTGGTGGAGTTGTTGAAATCATAAATTAGATGTTACCTATTGCATAGGAATTGCTAATTCAGACAAAATTCAGTGGATTTTACAGTTTTTTTTTGTTTTTTGTTTTTTGCAGTTCATGGCCTTTAGACTACAAAACTTAAAGTGTAACTCAATGCACAACTTCTTGAATTAAGCTTAAAAAATTAATCTTACTATTTTTTAGTCAGCTGTATGTTTTTTGCTTTACAACTCAGAATTGTTCTTTTTAAGAAGTTCAAACCAAATGTAATGTGGTTCCCCCCCCCCCCAATGAAAGGTAGCTCTTCAGCTATTACTTGCCCATTTATATTGACTTTCAATTAACTTTTTTAAATCAAGTGTTTTTTCTAAATTTTTTTCATGATAGCTTTTAAAATGAGCTTTTATTTTGAGGATGTAGACTTATGTCCTGCTTCAAAACCGCATGTGGAAATGTAACTAAATGTGTCAGAAGATGAAAGTTGGAAAATGGGTGAAATTAGACATTCCCCCATCCATGGGTGAAACTGCACTGGAAATTGTTCATAGATCAATGAACTTTCCACTTCTGATGGCTGGGAGGTGGTATTGTCAACTAAATCTTTGATTTAGTATACAGGTTTCAATTCTGTTGCTTAATTTTCTCCTCTCCATCTCCTTAAATAGGAGGTAGCTAAGCTTAAGGTGTGTTTGTAGTACATTTAACATTTTTAAATGTATAGGAATGTGCTTTTTAAATCAAAACTAGATTTATACTCCTAGTTTAACCTGTTACCTGATCACAAGGAATAAATCCCTACCCTGTTCCACCCAAATATTATTATTTTAAAAGTGACGCTTAGTCATTATGACATTTAAGGAACTGGTTTCAGGTGTGTCTTTCATCGTGTGCCCAGTTGAGTTATCTTCTTGTAGTTTGAGGTAAGGAACTTAATGTGATATTTAAAATGTACATATTTCAGTCAGCTACTGATGATAAAAAACAATGACCAATTGAATTAAGTCTTTAAAAAAATGCTGCTTGAGCAGATTAGGGTTCAGAGTCTTGTAAAGTAATTGAGTGCTCACTATGGGATATGCTAGAGCCCACATGTGCATGCATGCGCATGTGTGCACAAGCTCATTCAGTTCTGCAGCAATAATCTGGAAAAATAATTTTGTAAGTAAAAGTTCTGAAGACTTACTGTGTTTGGGACAGTGTGTTTTTGTCTCTGGTAAGAAAATCTAATATTATCTCCTTCCTCCCTCCCTCTTCCCCTCCGTTTCTTCTCTTTCCGTTGCTAGCCAGAGGATGTATTGAACGATGCTTCTGGTCCTTTATAAAGTGAGCCCTTGTTAATCGCCATTGGCTTGGGTATGATCTTAATCACTTTGTGAAAATAACTGAAGTTGATTTTCAGTGGACACAGAAATTGGATCTGGGATGCTGAGAACAAAGGGTGATTTTTATCTTTTGTGTATTCCTGTCTGAAAGGGAAGAGTTAAGTTTTATTTATTTATTTATTTTCTGCTGTTCCTTTTCTGAGTCTCTTTTTGGTCTTCAAGGGCTTCATGTACTGCATGTATGCACACGTTGCTACTTAACTGAAAGCAGCTTTCACACCAGACCTGCCTCTAAGAGAGAGACTCTTGGCTTACCATGTGCTTCAATAAGCTGGTCTCAACATCAGTACATGCTTCCAGCAGTAGATAGTGTTAAAATTCAGTAGATTTGTCAATTTGACTCTCTCTTGGTATTGGCTTCTTCTACCTAATAGCCCATTAAGTTGGTTTCGTCCTTATACAGCCATCGAATTCTCATAAATTTTTGTTGCTGTAAGAATACTTCTGTTGCAGTAAAACATGCATGGTGCTTTGTTATCCTCACAAAAATATATATAAATACATCTATCTCTATAGAGCACTTAATATAATTGTCTTTGGAGGTGCTTAACAAACCCCTTTTTATTCTGTTGCAAAGTGCAGTATGGCTCTGAATTTTTGATGTTTATGCTAACATATCACTATCAAATAATCCATGAGTTATTGTCTAATTATTACTGTATGACAGTGAATCCTGGGAAATCCAGTCATGGGCCAGGACAACACTGGATTAAGCATTCTGCAGATGACAAAAGACTACCTCAGCTGCAGTCGAAGTATAAGGCACAAGATAACAGGAGGATACAGACAGATAGATGGGGAAATACAGGGAAACAGTGAGACAGTACTGGTCAGCGTGATTGGCGGAGATCTTGGCACATCAGAGCCTTTACTATTGTTAAAATTTTTTTGAGGGATTTGAAGTTGGGCTATGAGCCATACTGTGGATATTTACTGCGAGCTCCTATTATAACTTGAAAACCTACTGCTTCAAGGAGACCTGAATATCTGGAGTTTTATTTCTAAAAATAAGAAAGTACTTTTCAGCTTGTGAAACAGCGTGTGTGTCAGGGAGAAGGAATGGCGGACTCTTTCACTCTAATAAACTGTATTAAATTACAACCCAACACTCTGAAGAACTATCAGAGAAGTTGAAAGGAATTAAGTAAAGGGTAAGTGAAAGATCAGAAAGCTAACATAACGAGCACTTGTGGAAATATGGTGGAGTTTTTATGCAAGGGAAAACTCATACAGAGTAAATAAAGGTAAAAAATAGAGACAAAAAGTGACATGTATTTTGTAAATCTGTTGTGTGTTGTACACTTCAGCCACGAAGCAAATGTAAGGATAATTAGTTGTTTTATGTTCACTAACTGAATCAGTGAGATTAAAGGGAATGTTCCTAGATTCCAAGAAGAATCCAAATTTTTGAGCTTGCTACTTTTAATTTGGGGTTGAGGGAGTGGTGCTGTTGATAGAGTTGTGGTGCTCTAAAATTAGCAAATTGCCAGTGTAGTTAGCCTGGCTGGATGTCAGCATGGTAATCTAGTAGTCTAGTAAACTGTTTTTCATTCAGAAATATGGTCAGAAGTGATATGAACTGGGAAGAGTCAACATTTGAAACATGTTTAAAGTTTTGGGTGAGTTTTAGTCTATAACTGCTGAGACTGGACTGGGATGGAAACCTGGTGCCTGTTTCTAAGATAGGATAAGCTTAAAATAAAATATCATTTAAACCTGTACTGGATTTAACCTATACCATACCACATCTGTAGCTACAAAAGGCTTTTGCAGCGTATTAATCCTGACTCTTCACAGACACAGACTTCAAGTCTAATTGCCTTTGTGATTTTTTTTTTTTAAATAAGCCATAATGATGAGGTGGGAGAATCTGACTGGTGGCAAAATTCCAAGAGCGTTAACAATCCATCTCTCTCTCTGATATCAGGACAGCAGGCTTCACTGTTGACGACTACCCCTTAATTAAGCTTTGGCTGAAACGTATGCTATATTAAAGTAGTAGTGTCTGCTTCCTGTGTGTGGTTTTTTTTTTGAAGTCTGGCACCTTTCACTGTCTTAAAGGAATAGGTTCCTCAGCCATCTATGCTGTATCCTCCAGCTGCTAGTTATAGTCACAGCATCTTCTTGTGGGGAAAGGGTTTATAATCTTGCTTAGTGCAGCTTGACAGGCAAGCTAGCATGTAGTAAACAATATTATAAGATTTTTCCCCCTTGAATGGAACACAGCCATAGCACTCGAATCCATACTGCTTTGGGTCTGAATTTAGATAGATCTTTCAGTTGGCAGCACTGTCTTCAAAGAGGGACCCTCTCTGAAAATTAGGATAGTAAATTTGCTTTCTACCATTGCTATCAGCAATCAGCTTGTCACGCTTAAGCAATCCAGCTAACTGGCATTAGTTTCAGGCTATCTTTGGTAGATAATTGGAATGGTACAGTTCTCTCAGTCTCTGTCTCTTCCACTAAACATTAGGACACATTGCTTCAGAACCAAATATATCTAAACTGAACCTGGGTCTCAGATATTTGGGAATTCCTTCTATCCCTAGAACCTGTTCTTTGGTGTGGACTCACGTTCTTACTGGAGACTTCCCTAGCAAACTCTTCAGATGACTAGTTCTTTAAATAAGGGCTAGTGTTGCTGTAGCTGCATCCCTGAAGTGGCCATTTCACACGTTGCAGGTTGCAACTTCTTTCCAGATGAAAACTATTCCTGGCTCCTATTAAGTAGAATCATAGGGTTGGAAGGGACCTCATAGGTCATCTAGTCCAACCCCCCACCAGAGGCAGGACCACTCCCACTAAACCATCCCAGTCATGGTTTTGGCCAGCTGGGCCTTAAACACCTCCAAAGATGGAGATTCCACCACCTCCCTTGGCAGCTCATTCCAAGGCTTCACCACTCTCCTAGTAAAAACAGTTTTTTCTAATATCCAGCCTCAACCTCCCTAACCGCAACTTGAGACCATTGCTCCTTGTTCTGTCCTCTGTTATTACCTTACTTCCTTAGAGCATCCCTTCAAGTAGTTGAAGGTTGCTATCAAATCCCCCCTCCATCTTCTCTTCTGCAGACTAAATAAGCCTAATGCTTTGTCTTTCCTCATAGGGCTTGTGCTCCAGCCCATTAATCATTTTGGTTGCCCTCCTCTGAACTGTCTCTAGCATGTCCCTGTCCTTTTTGTAGTGGGGAGCCCAAAACTGAACACAGTATTCTAGATGTGGCCTTACCAGTGCAGAATAGAGGGGAATGATCACATCCCTTGATCTGCTGGTAACACTTCTTTTGATGCAGCCCAGTATGCCAGTGGCCTTTTTGGCAGCAAGAGCACCCTGCTGACTCATATCTAGCTTCCCATCCACCATGACCCCTTAGGTCCTTTTCTACACTGCTGCTACTTAGCTGAATGTTTCCCAGCCTGTAGCGGTGCATGGGGTTTTTTCATCCCACATGCAGGATTTTACACTTGTCCTTATTGAACCTCATAAGATTTCTATTGGCCCCCTGTTCCAATTTATCTAGATCTCCCTGAATCCTGTCCCTGTCCTCCAACGTGTCTACTGTTCCCCCCAGCTTGGTGTCATCCGCGAACTTACTGAGAGTGCAGTCTATTCCATCATTGAGATCATTGATGAAAATGTTGAACAGAACTGGCCCCAGGACCGACCCCTGGGGCACACCACTTGTTACTGGTTGCCAGCTAGACATGGAACCATTGACTCCTATACGCTGAAACCTTTGATCTAGCCAGCTTTCTATCCACCTTATAGTCCACCTGTCCAACCCATACTTCATTAATTTGCCAATGAGAATGCTGTGGGGAACTGTATCAAAAGCCTTGCTAAAATCAAGGTATATCACATCAACGGTTCTTCCTGCATCCAGAAAACCAGTCATCTGATCACAGAAGGAAATGAGATTGGTCAGGCATGATTTACTGTTGGTAAGACTTGCAAGAAAACAAACATAGTGCAGAGAGAACAAAACAGTGGCACAAGAATGTCTTTGTCTGAGTACAGAATCAAATAAATATAGAACTGAACTTGTTTAACAGTACACACCTGAGGCACAACCTTTGATAATCAGGGGATGATTTAACTTTTTTCTTTTGCATTTAATTTTTGCCAATTCATATTATGACACTAGAAAAGACCACCTCAGTCTGGAAATCAATATGATTTAGTCAAATGGTTACTTTTCCCTTTAGGCTTCATAAATCTAATTTCTGAAGGAGATTTCTCAGTATGAAAATCCAACTTGTCAGTTTTCATATATCCTGAAATAGCAGCCTCATTAAAGTAGCCACTAAGAGATTGATCTTGCTCCCATTGGATCTGAATGTGCAAACATTTTAAATATAAATTGCTTCAGCCTTACCTTTGCTTTCTAAAAGGATTGGCTTGGACCCTTGCGGGGGGGCCCCGCGGGCGAGGCAGGTGTGCTACCTACGGAGCATGCAGTTCTTTTGGTATGAACACTCTCTTCCTGCCAGATGCATTTTTCACTTGTCCAAGTCATTTCTGTGGCCACTGTACAGTGTGTCTTGCCTTATTTTCTAGCTCACAAAAATCCATCACTTGTTATTGCTTTGTATTACTTTCTGCTTCCAAGCTACCCTCTTGGTGCAAACTTTTAGTCCATACCTGGATCCCATCCTCCTGACCCACTGGAAGACCAGTAGTACAAGTGAGCAACTGAGCACCATTTCCTACTATCCTTGAGCCTCAGGGTCAAATGAGGGACTCTTTAAAGAAACCCTGTGTGTGCATGTGCACACGAGCGCACTGCTTCTTTCTTCTTTTCATGTGCTAGTAACGTCAGCTGGATTTGATGGACCCTCAGAGTGGAAAGAGAAATGTTTGTCAGTGATTGAAGGAAAAATATCTAAGAAGCACCTCCCTCTTCTTTATCATTAAACACGACTGTTCTGTCAAATACAGGAAAAAGGGACACGGTTTGAAGGAAAAAGAGTTTCAAAAGATGTATGCTTCATTGATGAAAAAGAGGATAATGTGCTGCAGTGCATTGAAGAAAAAGTTCTCTTCAATAAAACTGAGTCATCTGAGTGAGTTAAAAATGTCCACTGCAGAGAAAATGTCTTTGAAAGTTTGATATCTATATTCAAAAGGGCAGCCATGTTAGTCTAGTACAGCAAAAAAAGCAAGGAGTCTTGTGGCACTTAAAGACTAACAATAAATAAATCTGTTAGTCTTTAAGTGCCGCAAGACTCCTTGGTTGTTTTTTAATATTCAGGCTGGATGCATTGAGCTCAAACTTGATATGTCACTGGATTTTTTTATAAAGATATTTGAAGTGACCTCCACTTTTATTCATTCGTCTCATCTGAGATTTCCAAACTGGCTCAGTTAATTCCTATTGACTGCAGTGGAAGCAGGATTAGGCCCCCTCTGAGTGTGCTTTGAATATTTCACCCTTTGCTGATATGAATGAAGAAAAACAAAGAACATGCTATTGTATACAACATCCTTTCAACAGCAAGAAACAGGAGTCTTGGCAGTAGTTTTGGAGCTGTTTGCATTCAGAGGTTATGTTGCTTTTTGAAAGCAGTTTAATATATGGAAATACCAGAAGTCATCCAATTCCATAACAGTGCATTTTTACATTATTTATAATTATTTCACTATTTTAAGTTGGTAAGGGACTGACAAAGCACAAGCCTTGAGTCTAAATTAAGAGGCTTAATGATACATACCTGCATTCAGAGCTAGCAACTCTGCAGTTTCACTTGGGTTTATGAGCTGAGCTCAGGTTTGTTCTACTTTTGGTCATCCAGGCCAGTAGTCATTTATCTTGGCCTTGCTGGTTTAGGAGACTTCTGAAATATAGCCCACATATAAAATGCTCATTTAATGCTCTATCTAAAGTAGTTTGGAGTAACTGTCATTTTCTTCACTAGAGAGAGAGCCTCCTTTATGACCTCTCCTATTGTATTATTTCTATAATTGGATTTACAATAATGTCTTTTGGAACTTTTTATGTTGGAGTTTTTCTGAAGCACTTACTACTCCATAACCTCTGTTTAATTAACTTAATGCAATCTCTTTTCTTACATGTTGTTCTTTAAACAACTGTGGGAAAACAAAACACTAGTTATTCAAGTTTCCTGCACATTTGAGCTCGCACTTTAAACCAATCTTTTTTCTATTTCTGATACTGTGATTCTCCCATTCCCCACTGTTTTCTCATTACTTAAGCATTTCAAGTGCCTTGTTTTAAAAAACAAACAAAAGGAAAAAAGACCCAAAACAAAAAAGAACCCTCTTAGTAGAGCTACAGGGTTTTACCTACTGTAAATCTGCTGATAATTTATAATATCTAAAGTATGTACTATATTGAGACATTCTTTCCAAAGAACAAACTTACTTTTTTGTAGATTTGTTTCAAGGGCAGGTCTGGTAGCTGATAATTAATATTTGCACAGCCTGGTTGCCCTGGTAGAGACTATCTAGAAAAATGTCTTGTTTGTTTTTTACTTAATGGAGTGGGTCTAAATGTGAAGGTGGCTAGAAATCTGTAGTGAAGTTTGCCCGGGTTCTTTCTCTTATGGTCTTTGGGCTCTTGGCTGTTGTTCTGTGTGGTAGGTGTATGAGGTGTCCTTTAAATTTCACTTTAGGTGTCTATAAAGCATATTTTCTTTTCTCTTTATAAGCACAATATTTATTCTTCCCTATAAACTGGCAGGAGACATTCTCTGTGTCGAAAGGAAGAAAGGGCAGCATAGCACTACAACCGCGTGTGTTTGGGGACAGCGTAATCTGCCCATGAATGTCAAGGAAGCCATTTCAAAAAAGAAAATTCTGCCTCTGGCTGCAGAAAGCACATAATGTAAAATGGGTTTGTTGACCTCTTTGCTGCAAAGCAGTTTAAACCATGCCAATAGTCTCGATGACATGGTCAGGCATTCTCTGAGATTAGTTTCTTTCCACTATGTGTGTTTCTAGAGAGAGGCTGTATAAACCAGCACTTGGTCTCGTCAGTCAAGGTCTATTTTATGACTTTAGACACAGACTAACACTATGCTTCGTAACAGCAAACCCTTCTAATGCATGGGTAAAATCTTTGACGTGATTCTCCTTGCTTCAGTCTAGTATATACGAAGTTTTTGTACTGGTATAACTTCAGTGGTTTGGATGTGGTGGTTTGGTTTTGTTTTTAAATCAAAATGATTATAACTGGAACCACTCCAGTGTGGTCTCAGTTATATCAGGCAAAAGTGCTTTACAGTTTGTTAGGGTGATCAGATGTCCTGATTTTATAGAGCCAATCCTAATATTCAGGGCTTTGTCTTGTATATAGGTGCCTATTTCTCTCCCTTCCCTCCATCACAATTTTGCACACTTGCTATCTTGTGACTCTGTAGCTTTTACTCCTCCTTGTATGGGGATGTAGCTATACCTGCATAAACACTTTTAAAACTGTCTAAACGAATCCACACATGGGGGTAATATGGGTTTAGCTATGCTGGTGTTAGGCACAGAAATACAACTTTTGCTTTTGTATGTGGACAAGGAATCACACTAGCTTTTTTTAAGAGTAACTCCCTGCGCTGCTTTGGAGTTACTTATTCACACCCTTATAAGTGAGATCAGAATTAGGACCCTGATCTCTCCTAATCCTTCCTCTACCTTTGTCAATTGGTGCAATCTCCAGTTCCCATGAGATTCTTTGCTGTAACATATCAGAGAGCTAGAATATGCAGACTTTATCTTATTTGTTACGTTGTCCATAATTCTCAATAACTACTTGCTGCTATGGATATTAAGGAAAAAAGAGTATTTGATTGTTTTAAATTTCATTATTAAGGAAGGCTTGCATTACAAAAGCTACCATGCACGGAATATAATCTTTCCCATATTTCTGCCCAAAACCTACCTCCAAATGATTCTTCAAGTAATGTATTTTACTGATTGCATATAAGCTGTGTGTCACATTCACTTTGTCTCCTGCCAGTTACTGTAGCTGATGCTCTTTATTAAGGTTGCAAATGTAGTCTGTGTGGCTTGCTGTACAAGAACTGTTCCTTCTATTGCTGATTATCATGTATCACACTTGTACTGTAGTATGCACCTGATGACTACAATGGCCTTATTCAGCTGAACGATCAAGCAAGGAGTGTGTTACAAGCACCGAAAGAGTGGGTCTGTTTGTAACTGTTTGTAACTTCCAAAGAAGGTAAGATGGGACTGGCAGAAGCTGGGTCTCCAGTGGTGAACGGGAAGGGAAATGAAGGGCTTGGTGAGGTGGAAATTTTTTCCTTCCTAGCTTGTGTTTGGGAACCTCGCTCTAACCTTCCCTCCTCCTGTCCTAAAGAAAAGAAATAAAAAATCAACTAATCTGGTGAAATTGAGACCACTCCTGTGATCTGTAGCTGATGAGACAGCAGTGGTAAATGGTGGAGGTTATGTGACAGCTTGGCTTTGTGCAAAGACATTTCTGTTAAACTTTCACAATGGTTTATTACTGTTTGCTGTGTGCTTTACATAAGACTTTTAACCTAGGACTTTTATTTTTCTTGACTTCAAAAATAGGAAGACACTCCTCTTTTTTAACTCTGCCTGCCCCCTTCAGCTTTCTTCATTTTCTCACATTCTGTGTACACTTGTCTGGAGGTGAATGTTTCTCTATCTCTTACTCACTTTGCACCAATGAGATCCCCATTCCTTAGAATGTGTCTGGCATGTTAGTTTATCAATAAGAGTTTTGTTTTCTTTATATTTGTGAGTAAACTTGCTGATGCTGAACTACCCCAGTCCCCCATTGCAGTCTGACTCAGTCTTCCCTAACATTCACTTACATTTGAGTCCCTGAACTGGAACTTCCTTGTGAATCATTCACATAAAAGAGGTAATGGCTATTAATTAGCCTACTATATCCTTCTATGAACCTATTAAAAAGGAACATATAGTTAGAGAAAAAATCATGCAGTTTGAGTGCATAAAACAGTATTAATACAAGATACCTTGTTTATTATACCATAGGCTTAAATTATTCGTCTGGTTTAATGATATAAGTGGCACAGAAATTAAAAGAAAATGAAGTACAATAGGGTAAGCAGTTTAACCTTGGATCCTGCAAACTTTTTTGGTTGCTACTTCAAGGTGAAATTCACCTTTTCCCAGAACAAACCCAAGACATAGCTCTGAAGTAGGAGCATAGGCTTTGTGAAGGTCCCTCTGCTCAATGCTAGAGCATTGTCTTGCTTTGTTTGCATATACAAAGTTTTGCTTCTGAACCTTAAACACTAATCTAATCAATTTCTGTTCTAAAGACACTTAGATTTATGTTTTAAAATAATTATTCTAATTCCTGCTTTCTGGCAGAAAAATTAAGATAATTTGTGTGCTTCAATGGTCCTATTTTAAATTATGCCTTTAAATGTTCAGTTAATGTCATAAGTTTCTCAGCACAAAATGTTCCTCTGCCTTGATCATAATTTTAATGACAATAAGGAATGTTGTCACTTAAGTGGAATTTTTGTAACCATGCATTACAGTCAATGAGATTTAGACAATATTAATGATTTCCTTTAAGAAAAATCTTGATTAGTTCTAATATGCGCCCTACTGCTCTCTCCCTCCAATCATGTTATAATTTAGATTTTGAAACAGATGACCTGCAAAGAATTGAGCTAATAGGTCATTAGGTTAGAGCAGCTTTTCTATCAAGGCATTGCATTTGTGTGTCACTTCACTATAGGGGCTGTGGCAGTGAAAATATCATACCTGCTGGGGAACAAGTCATCTGGAGGATCTGTAGTCTCTAGATTTTACAGAAGCGACACAGGAGAATTGCTAGTTTATCCTGAGCAGATCCACTGACTCACTCTGTAATCCTGGACAAATTGTTCAGCCTCCCTTGTGTATCACCTAGATAATGGGTTAGGTACTGGGGATTGCTACAGACAGATGGGAGCTGAGTTCTCTCAGACTAAGACTGCAAAGTGAGTGGCACTGCAGTAGCTCTGTGCAGCCTCAGCACTGTGTTATGAACATCTCTGGTGCAAACTATCCACAGAGAAGAAATATTTACTACATTGTGTGGGCATATTTTTATCCTCCTCTGTATGAAACTTCAGCCGTAATTCCTCAAATAAATGGATTTACTTAAAACTTTTAAATTAAAGCCATAGTTCAGTGTCTTGAAGAGCACACAAACATGCTTAGAGTTAATTGAACACAGGTAATTCTGGCTTTTGCAGACCTGCAGTCTCTTCTGTTCACGTTCCATGTTGCTCTTTTTTTAAATGGGTACCCTGTGGTTTACAGTGTGTTTTTGTTTTGTTTTTAATTGAGTGAGAGAGATTATCACAACAACCAAAGGTGCTATGGAAACAGCTTTTTTGGTGTTTCTAGGGCCAGAAGTGTAACTGTACTTACTGTATGCTCTCAGTTGCCTTTGGGCCCAAAGTATAAAACTCTTGTTCATAACTGACCCTAAATCCTGTAGCTGTGACTTAATCTGCCAGATGTTAGCAATTGCAGATGTAGGTGCAGAACATTTGATTTGATTTTAGCCAGTGGTCCTAACCCATATGATGTGCTTCTTCCTCTTTAAGTGCAGTAGTAATCTGAACTCTATAAAGCTGATTTTTAAGCCTAACCTGGGTTTTATCCAGGAATTTTTGTTTTTTCTGCATGCTGCTTTTCTAATTCATCTTGTTTCTGGAGGGGGAAATGTGTCACTAAATGGATCGAATAGTGTCTGTGCTCACTGTCCTGATAAATACCTCTGGTTCCTAACATGATTTGTTGCTTATAGCTTACAACTGCTTTTATTGCCTACAAAGCATTTGGGTGAGTGAAGTTCTGGTATGTGCTGGCTTTATTTCTGCATGTCAGAATATAAAGTTGGGCAGAAACTACTATGGGAGGTAACCAAAAAGTTAGTGTCTTGCCATTTCTTTTAGTTTTAAGCATATATGGTAGCATCATTTTTGGGGGGCCAGGGCTGTAAATGTTTTTTTCCTCTTTAAATCTGAAGGATGCAAACTCCACAAAGCAAGTATTAAGCTTGATCTTTTCTTTATTCAAAAGAAAACCGAGTGTGGTGTTCTAATGTATCAAGTGTTCGTGTTCTTTCTGGCACAAAGTTAGCCCCATCTCAAGTTTCCAGCAAATGAATCTCTCGTACTCAGCTTTTTGCTTCTTCAACTTTTGATTTTTTTTTTTTTAATCAAATGTACAAATGAGATTTCCAAATTTTCTCAGCAGTGGTTTCCAGGATATCTGGTATGGGGGACACAGAGAAGCTGGGGGACATCTGCTGAGTGGATTTGATATTCAACCTTTTGAAGTTTAAATCTTTGAACATACCAGGAAGTGTGTTGCCCAAACTAAATTAACTACAGTCTCATTTCCCAGCATTCTCTCACCTGCTTCCCTCCATATTAACAAAGTCTCCTTTGATTCAATTGAAATACTGCTCCAAAGTTTACTTCCCTGGGTTTGGAGGATAATTTAGTTCTATTATTTCTCATGCGTCTTGTCCTCTTTAGCTGCTCTATCCATGCTTCCCTTTCTGATGTCACTGTCTGCGTTTTTTCCCTTTGGATTCACACGTATGCTACTCTAATAGCCATCATTCTGTCTTTTTCTTGGTCAATTAGCCATGTAGCATAAGTGTACTTCACTGTAGGGTGAGGTGTCCTTGGTTTGCCCAACACTTATTAAATTTTATACCTCTTCTGTCTTGGGCTGGTCTAGACTTCAGACTTAGATCAATGTAGCTACAGGGTTGAGTGTGGAAAATTCCTACCAAGGAGTGCTATTGTCTTCCCAATCTACCTCTCTCTGGCATGGATGTAGCTAAGTTGATGGAAGAATGTTTCTGTCAACCTAACTACCATCACTTGGGCCGCTGGAGTTTCTACAGTGATGGAAAAATTCCTTCTGACATTGTTGTCTATATCTATACCTCATGTTACAACACCATAGCTATGCCACTGTATTGCCTATGGCCATGCTAACCCTAAGTCTAAGTAGTCTGAAGTAATTCTCTACTAGACTTTTTTCATTAAGCTACTTCTGAATCTTTCTGACTTGTACACAGCAGAATTCAGTTTCTTTTCTGCTCTGAACTAAAATACAAATCTTTCAGTTCAGTCTTCAGTCCTTTATCCTCCTCCAGGCTTGGCTATTTGTAGCCATGATGATCAGAAATTTAGCAGATGAAGTGTTTATCTATAAAATTCTGAACATCCTTTTTGTTGACTGAAAGCAATGAAACAAACCAGCAAGAGTACGCAGCATTGGGACAGAGCCTCCAGCTTTGGTTCTTAGTTGTAAGTTTCTCTCCTCCATTTGTGTTCTTGTATTCCTGCAGCTCCACACAGATTCCATCCTCGTGCTTTACAACTTTAGTGGCCAGCCCAGTGGAGAAGCATTGGTGACTTTTCCAAGCCTGGACCTGGCTAAGAAAGCAGTGGCTGAAAAAAATGGACGGCTCCTGGGAAGTCGCTATGTAGAACTCTATCTGGTCTGACCAAAAGACTCTCTGGGGGTGGGGGAAAGAAAAGTAATACTAAACACTGTGTCTCTTAATAAAACAAGAAGTCTTCCCTTGCCATCCTTTACTGCAGTAAATGTGCCTTCTCAGCCTGATGTGGTAGGGGGCGTGGGACTGGTATTTGTTCCTGTATTTAATTTGAAAAATCCCCTGCCCTGCATCAAAAAGAGAAATAAAACAAAAACTCTACAACTCTATAATTTCCTTAAGAAAGAAAGGGAGCTTGATTTCATGTACTTATTCAAATACTGCCACCCAGGTAACCCATGAGGCAATGCAATGCCAACAGCACTTCAGCTATCACAGCCACAGGGCAGGACTTAATTTTTTGTTCTGTAATGTTTGAAGTGGAAAGTGAAACTTGATTTGTTCGGATTCTTTTGTTTTAGTTTTTAAGAATTCACCCTCAGCAAAATGTCTCTGGAAATGGTACTAGAAGTTGTAGTTTTCACAATTTCTAGCATGAATCCTATTGGATTTTTTTTTTCTTGACTGGAAGATATGCAGGATCCAACCTCCAAATGGAATAGTGGAAGCTTCCTCTTGTCATTGTGTTTTGTAATACAAAAGCCATATCTGTCGTTCTTTCCTACAAGCATACATGCTGCCAATGTGTGAAGCAAAAAAGAACCCTGAACTTTTAATTTCTACAGGACAAAAATGGCACATAAACATTGAGTACTAGTAAGTTATATTTTTTATTTAAGCATAATAGCTATCAGATACTGTATTAAAGATTTTGCTCTAGTTTATGTGCATGCAATTTGTTTACATCTTTAAACTACTTTATTTGTATATTATGAAACAGCAAAATTGTTGAAATTTAAGCCTTCTAGTGCATGCATTTTTTCTTCTTGTGTATATATACATAAGCTGGAAAAACTAGTTTTATGTCATGTAGCATGTGTTTAAAAAGACATCTGCTGTAGAAGCACTAAATGATTTTGTTTTTACTGTGCCTTAATTCAAGCCTATTCAAAGTGCAATACCAGCAGAGCAAAGTGTCATGAGTCCATTTGTGACAGGCTCATGAATGTCTGTGTACACTGATCTTTTTTTTGCTAGTGTACAGTTTGAGTTGTACTGAACAGAATGAATTATGTATGCTTCTTTATATTACAACAAATAAAAGAGATGCTTACAATGTGAGTTGGCTTATTAACAACTCTTGTGCCTTCATCCAAATGAATCAAGATCATGTAGTCCCCCATTAATGTGTTGGTCATGTGAGCATTGCTTGGGATGTCTTAACTAAATGATGAAGAATACTCAAATACATCGTGTATAGAAGGTAAGCATGCTTTTATATGTTTATTCTACAGTAGCTAGTCATAGCTCACACTGGGGACAGTTAAATTACATTGTCATCAAAAGCTTTTGTGGACCACCATGTAAATAAACCATTTTAAAAATAGCCTGTGGCTGATGAGTCCGTCTTGTATAGTGAGGGGTATTAAAAACATAGTTATTTCTAATAATTTATTATGCTCACTCATAAACATATTGCACTTGTCACAGTACATGTACCTGCAGTAATTATCCCCCACCCACAGACCACCAGTGGTCCACGAACCACAGGTTGGGAACCACTGAAATAAGCCATGGAACGTGGCTAGTACTCATCAAGTTAGTAGTTCCGACGTAATACAAAACAGTCTGACCCAGTCTTCAATAGAAATAATGCATGGTTGTTGGCAAGAAGCATCTGCAACTCAGTCTTCATGTTTTCACAGGGTGTTTTGAAAGAGAACCCAAAGTTAGAGGGTTGCTTGACAGTACCAGATTCATTAATAGTTCATTGCAATTTAATTTGACCTCTTCCTGTCATAACTGGAGTTGCAGGAAGCTTCTGTTGCAGTAACAAGACATGCAATGTTCTGCCTCTTAGTACTAAGTCATCAGCTCAAGTTGTGGAGTCCATCAGCAAATTATTTTTCTAAGTATGCAGTGTGTATGTATATTTTGTAAAAGAAACTGAGATTTTTGCAGTCTTGAATCAAGAATACATGGGTTTTGTAAAACAATTTGTCTAGCTGTGTATCTTGCAATACAGCTCTATAAAGGCATAAATGAGTACATGTGATATTTAGACATTTCCGAAGTTACTCCAGGCAGGTGAAATCTGGCTAGTAGCAGAGAAGGTACAATGAGAAATGGCACATCTGTAACCATTTCCTCTTGCTCATATTACATACCTTATTTAAGTAACAGTTAATGTTGAAAAGTCTAATTTATTTAGCTCTTTACCTTTTTTATGCTTGGACAGTAAAACTAGATTGGTCACTTTCAACATTCTGGTTCTCCACTACTTGATCAGGATTGGTTGGTTGTGGCTGGGACTCCAGAACCACAGCACACACTCTAAAGTGGAAAAGGATGTAATCCAGGAGGAGTCGGCAGACCTGAGTTCTATCCCAGCTCTTTCACTGACTCTGCATGACTGAGGTACAGATTAGGGTGACCAGAGGTTCTAGGTGTTACGGACTTTCTTATGTAGGTGCTTATAATGCCCACCCCCATCCCAATTTTTCACACTTGCTGTCTGGTCACCCTAACAGAAAGTGATTTACCTACTTTCCTCACCTATAAATTGTCAATTGACACTTGCCTTTTTATTTTTTTTGCAGATCACTTTTGTGATCTAGAGATGGATGGCAACATGCTATTTACTAAATATTTCTACTGTGTATTGGCTTGGACTTTTAGAAACTTAAATGGGCTGGGACCTGCTGTCTGAGATTGACTTTTTCTCACAACTGCAATCAGCTGAGGACGTGAGGTGATGTCCCCTCATTTTTAAAAAAGAAACTGATGGTGGCACAGCAAACTCTGTAAGGATTCCCCAACCCACTTCCTGGGGTCTGACCATCAGGAAGTGCTTTGAAGCTTATCTTGGCATTTGGGCTGTAGAGGATGAGAGGGGTTGATTGCAGTTGAAATTGTGTGTGTGTGTGTGTGTGTGTGTGTGTGTGTGTGTGTGTGTTCGTTCTGCTGATTTTGGTGGAGGTCAAAAATTGTTGAGGGCTGTTGGTCAGGTCAGCTGATGGATTCTAAAACTTACCCCAGAGGCCCCCACAAGAAGTCAGGCTAGAGGGTAACAATGGGCCCTTCTGGTCTTGGAATCTGTGAATCTAGAATGCAAGCAAAGTGTGCATGCGCATGCATGTTTTTGTGTTTATATATATTTGAGTTCTGAATAAATCCAGTAAGTATCAACACACAACTCTCACAAATGTACTGATTAAAGAAAAACAAACAAGGAATCCTGTGGCACTTTTAAAGACTAACAAATTTAATTATCCAATGAGCTTTTGTGGGAGAAAAATCCTACTTTGTCAAACACTCGGGGAAACTTACAGAATGGGTGTTTATTTTCCTCCTGTTCTGTAAGTTCCCCATCTTCAAAACACCTGACAAAGTGGGATTTTCTCCCACAGAAGCTCATGTGATAGATTTGTTAGTCTTTAAAAATGCCACAGGACTCCTTGTTTGTTTTGCTGAACTAGAATAACATGGCTGCCCCTTAGTAACAATTAAAGAAAATATTTCATTTTGTAGGTAAATATTTTCAGTTTGAATTTGGTGCCTATCTTGCCAGGATAACTTAAACAAGAGAGTGGCAAAAGTACCAAGCAACTGACAAATGAGACTATTATCTTTTTTAGTGGCTATCATTCTATGATTTAAAAAAAAAAAAAAAGCCTGTTTTCTGGTAGACATGGAGTAAACAATTTCTAGTTGCATATATGTTTGTGAACAAGGAGATGTATACAATAAATTTCCCCTTCTAATTAAATGGTTCTTAGAGAGTTCTGTCTGTCCTAGTGCCAGCGATGAGAAATCCACTGGCAAAAAATAAATATCTGCCACTTTCATGCCTTTATTCTTTCTTCATTTTTTCTAAGTCAAAACATGACAGCCTCTCACCACAGTCAGGGAAGAAGACAGCCCTCCTGTGGTACAGGAAAAACAGCAAGATTTTTGAGTTTGTCTGTTTAGCTATAATAATCCCATGGTGGGCACCATCCCAAACTACTAAAACCATCCCAGACAACTAAATGGGATGAGATGATTAAACTTGTGCCTGCCTTATTGAAAAGGGAAGGCCCCTTTCCGGTTATACTACCCATAGGGCACATCTACACAGACCGTTTTATTTCGAAAGGGCTCCTTTCGAAATAAGGGAAACCGCGGGATCGGAAAGACCGTTATTTCGAAATGGATGTTTCGAAAAAACGCTAATGGATCCGCTGTTTTGAACCGTTGTTTCGAAACAACGGGTCTAATGCCGTTATTTCGAAACATCCGTTTCAAAATAACGGTCGTTTCGGGGGGGGTAGGTTTTACTTTTTCGGGATGACGATCCTTATTTCGAAAGGACGAGGTCCATCCTTTCGAAATAAGGGAACGTTGTGTAGACCAAATCATTTTTATTTCGAAATAACAAGTGTTATTTCGAAATAAAAGTGCTGTGCAGACCTGCCCATACTGAATTACCTTTCTCCAAAGATTTATCTCAGTAACTCCTGCAAAAAGTAGGTTGCAGGTCCCTTGCTGCTAGTATTCCTGTCTTTTAATATTGTAACAAATCCATTGCCTAGCTAAGAGATACCATAGTCACTGTGCTGCTTACTGACGTTCCTGAGAAACTTGAGGAGACTGAAACCAGAAGTCTAATCCTCCTGTCTCAATAAAAATAAAATCCCCCACAACTAGAATAGTGTCTGGCCTCTGAAACATAGCTGAGCAGGTCTTGTTCTTCCCAACAGAGGGCAGAGTTAGCCACTAGCCAATTCATTACTGTGCTGCATCCTACCATACTCTGTTAGCAAGAATTTGGCCATGTCATCAGCTTTGCAGTCAGGTAAAATAACTTTTCTCCTTAACTTCTTTTGTAAAACTTCTGGCTGTAAGTTATGTGAACCTGGGCCTTACTCTATTTATAACCAGCTTTACAGCAATTTCTATTATAATCTGTACACTATTATGCTTCCTTAACATGTTGGGAAAGCTGCTCCATAGTCTGGGTATTACAGCTCTGTTGTCCTTTACAAATAATCCATTAACTCCTTGGTGGGTTTGAATTCTCATGGGAGGGCAGGATTGTTTGAGTGCAAGCAACTGAATTCTGCTTATTTCCTCCTTCCACTTAATGTGAGACAGCATATTGTACTGGTCTGAAAGCTTAATACACACCCTTTGTTGTGTGTAACTTCCTTATTCTTTAAAGTGCTGATGGTTTCTGTTTAAGGCCATATTGTGAGACTCATGCTGCCAGCCATCACTGTGAAATGCTGTTTTTATCTGGAACATCTTGAGCTGCTGGAATCTGGCTGATGCAAGCTGTAGTTAGATGTGACTCAAGCTTGTTTGCTTATGTGCGTGAACATTAAGCATGCAGAGCTCTGGATAGTATGATGATGGTTTCTTCTAAAGATTTTAATGACAAATAATTGCAAAAACAGTATGTGGGAAAATCCCTCTGCTAAGGTAAGGCTATAGAACCCAATAGAGAAGAAAATCTGCTTGTGAATATGCTTGCTCTTGGTTCTCTGGGCTGCAGAGGAAGCTTCATAAGGGATGAACAAAACAGGCCAATTTTGAGTGGTTCATCTCATAAATCCATCCTAGCTTCTGGAAATAGGTACTTTAGAGACACCCATAGCATGGGGTTATGTCCCTAACCACCTTACCTAATAGTCATTGAGGGACCCCTTCCTCCATGAGTATATCTTATTCTTTTAAAAATCCAGTTACGCTTTTGGCCTTCAGAACAGGAAATGCTGCTGTGTAGGGTAGTAGGTGTAGCAGAGCAGGGGTGGCAAAATGGGAGGTCTGGAGTCATGTGCAGTGGCAGGAGTGAGTGTGGGGAGCAGAGCAGGGCAGCGGTGGCAAAAGAGGACAAGGGCAGCCATGTGAGGAACAGCACAAGGGGGGCGAGAGAGGAAGGGAGAACAAGAGTGGCTTTGTGGGGAGGACAGGGTGGAACCTGGGGAGTGGGAAGATAGGGCAGGGGAGCATGGCACAGCACCCATTTCCTTCTTCTCCACACTGGCTCCCTGCCACCCAGGGCAAATCCTCAGCCCCCTGCTGCTCCATCCCACACCGGTGTGTCCTGTCCTCCCACACCAGCCCCCTGCTGCCTATGATGGACCCTCCCATCACTGCAGGGGCCAGAACCAGGCCTCCAGCCCCCAGCTACAACTCCCCCCACACAGCCATTCCACAACCCCAGCTACACACCCACTCCCACCCACCTGTCCCACACAATCCCTGGCAGCCCTCCTCCCCAAAGCTCTTACCTAGGCTGTTTGCGGGCTGCTGACACAAGCTGCTCTGCCCTGCAGGGGGAGATTCACGCACTCCCAGCCTCCCGCAGCTCTCTGCTGGCTGGGCTTAAGTTGGAGGCACCAGAAGGTTGTGTTTGGGCTGCTCCTGCTATTTTTAGGGGAACCCCTGGAACACCATGTTCCAGTGCCTTCCTCTATTTTTAGGGGGGCCAGAAGGCTGCCTGCCTAAAAATAGGGGTCCCCAGAACTGTGTTCCAGTGCCTTGCCCCTTACTTTAACCCCTGTCTTTTCCCAGCCCTGCACAGCCCACGTGGCTGGGCTGAGCAGGGAGGGAACTTGAACTCTAGCTTTCGGGGATGGTTGCAGCACACTTTGGGTGTTGCTGTGGCGCACTAGTGTGCCCCGGCACGCTGGTTGGGAACCACTGGTCTGAAGTACTACTTATGTTTGTCTGCCTATTTATTTCACGGGGGGGGGGAGGCTGGTTCTTGTGTTATGAGAAGGAGAAATAACACTTTTTTGTCCACCTCATTCATGATCTTACAGACTTCTATCACATACCCCTTGTTTATTTCCTAAACTGAATAGTTTCCATCTTTTAAATCTGTCCTTATATAGCAGGGGTAGCCAAACCTATGGAAATCAAGAGCGGCGCAAGTCAATTATTAAATCTTCAAGAGCCACACTGCGGCGTATAACCACATATTTTTACCTACTCTAAAATTACGAAGCTTAAAATTCATTGTGCACTTAAATTTTATTGTAAAAATAGGGCAAATATTGATCCTACTAATGTCAGATTCTAATAATTATTTGAGGTTACCATGAAACTAGGCCTATACAGTAAAAACTTTGCTGTCGCTAGATGTAGAACACTATAGGCTTGTGGCAAGTTTTTTTAAAATCTGGGCAGTAACTTGTAAAAGCTCTCTCAGATGCTGATCTCTAAGTATTGCACAATGTGTTGAATTTCATTGTGGAATATGATGCTTTACAGCAGTAAGTTGTACCAAAAATTGAAAGTAATCTACATTCAGTTTTAAACTTCTCTCCTTCGTATTTTCATTTCTTAGTATTCCACATCATGTTTAGGATTTGTAAAACAATTTTATTTTAACAAGTACACTGCATTAGGCCTATGAGAAAATCTAAACATGCTATGGCTTCTCTGAACATGTCACGCTTCCCTCCCTCACCCCTGTTGCTGCTTCCCTGCTGTCTCTCTTACCACGCTGCTGCTTCTCTGCTCTCCCCAGCCATGCTGCACTTCTGCCCCCCATCCCACCAAGGCCCCGACCATGCCCCTGCTTCCCTGCCAACATTTCTGCCAGTACACTTGTTCACTAAAATACTCGTGGACAGTGAAAACAAAAGGTCTGAGGACTCAATCAGACTCAATTAATTTTAAAATGAGAGTAATAGTAAGGGAAAAGCCTGCTCTCATCTTAATCCTGTGAAGGGATGTACACAGAGATGCTTTTTCGACTGTTCAGAATCTCAAAAGATCAATGAGAATTTATTGGGACAGAAAGTACAAGATCAGAGCCTGTTTCAGTAAGTGCTTTGGAGTCTGCACAGAAGATATTATGGAAAACATCCCATTGAGTTTATTCAGTTGGGTCAGGCCCTTTATAAATTCTAAATATCATTATTTGGTTTTTATAATACAAAGTAAAATCTTTATTGGTGAGATTTTTTTTTTCAGAAAGTTTTACAACACAATTTTCCATCCTCAGCCCTTCACAACAATTACAATCTTGTCTAATGGGCTTAGATATGCATAGAGTCATTCATGAAGACTGCACTGAAATATAAATGAATTTTGACTACTGGTATACAACAAAGAAAAATTAATACACGTTGAATGCTATTTAATCAGTGGAAGTCTAGTGCTGCTATTGAACTTTGCAGTGAATGTAAATTATCTTGGTAATTGACTTAGTTATATTCATTAAATTTTTCTTATAAAATAAATGTACTAGCAGTTCCTTCTGCAAACAGATGACATACTGATGTCTCAGGCCCACTTGTTCAATGGACTTAAGGAATCTCTTTTTCTAAAGCCAGTTTTCAGTAGTGGTGGTCTATCCTAAGTCCAAATCATTTTGCATTCTGAAAATGAACCATGATCCATAATAAGTACTTGTAACATTCTTTAAATTAATAGAGATTTTTTTAATAACCTTTTGACAGTAGTCAGTGGTTTTGGATGTAACACGTGTCAATTTTCAGTCATTTCTGATGATTCTTATTTAATTCTCAAAAATAGAAATACAAGAGAAATAATTTTGCATTGTATTACAATATCTGGAAATGCCAGGTGATTTTTAAAAAAGAAAATTAATTTACAATTGCTTTTCAAGTTTAAATTGCTAATTATCATCACTTATCTGTAGTTCATTGTAGACTTGTTCTTGATCAATTTATGTTGCCAGTTTTAAAGATATTGACCCAGAAAACAATATCAAAAAAGTAAAGTATTTAAAAAATCATGCACTCAGAAGGTCAGACTTCTTGCTGGAGCTATTTTAATTTTGCCTGTGTACATCCAGTTTGTACAATGATTGAAGCCTGTGATGTTGTAATTAAAGGCTATCATAATGCATACAGACAAGGAGGGTAGAATTAATATTGTGTGGGTAAACTGTAGAATCTGACATGTCTCTGCACCTAACTGATGACATTGTTTTTCCCTGCTGGCTCTCACAATGCGGCCCCTCCCCTGCAGGATCTCTCAATGCTGCACCTCCTTGCTTCTTCCCTGCCCCGTCTCATAGTGCCACCCCTCCCCCGGCTCTGACCAGGCTGCTTTTTCCTGCAGCTCTCACAAGGCTGCTCCTCCGCTGCCGGCTCTCACCCTGCCGCTGCCTCTCTGCTGTCCCCGACGATTGTAGATTTCTTGCCCCTGGCTCCCGCCAAACCACTCTTCCCTGCTGCGCTCTCCCGGGAGCCGCAATTTTTCTTGGAAAAGCCGCATGCAGCTTGTGAGCCACAGTTTGGCCACGTCTGTTATATAAAATCATAGGGTTGGAAGGGACCTCATGAGGTCACCTAGTCCAACCCCCTGCCAAAAAAAGCAGGAGAACTCCCACTAAATTATTCTAGCTAGAGTTTTATCCAGCTGGGCCTTAAACATCTCCAAAGATGGAGATTCCACCACCTCCCTAGGTAGCCCATTCCAATGCTTTACCACCCTCCTAGTAACAAAGTTTTTTCTAATATCCAGCCTCGACCTCCCCAGCTGCAATTTGAGACCATTGCTCCTTGTTCTATCCTCTGTTACTACCGAGAACAGCCAAGCTCCATCCTCCTTGGAGCATCCCTTCAGGTAGTTGAAGGTTGCTATCAAATCCCCCCCTCAGTCTTCTCTTCTGCAGGCTAAATAAGCCTAATGCTTTCAGTCTTTCCTCATAGGGCTTGTGCTCCAGCCCCTTGATCATTTTTGTTGCCCTCCGCTGGACTCTTTCTAATTTGTCCACATCCTTCTTGTAGTGGGGAGCCCAAAACTGGACACAGTATTCCACATGCGGCCTCACCAGTGCCGAATAGAGGGGAATGATCACATCCCTCGATCTGTTGGCAATGCTTCTTCTGATGCAGCCCAGTATGCCATTGGCTTTTTTGGCAGCAAGAGCACACTGCTGACTCATATCTAGCTTCCCATCCACCAGGACCCTCAAGTCCCTTTCTACGGTGCTGCTACTTAGCTGATTGCTCCCCAGCCTGTAGCAGTGCATGGGGTTTTTCCGTCCCAAGTGCAGGACTTTGCACATGTCTTTGTTGAACCTCATGAGATTTCTATTGGCCCACTGCTCCAATTTGTCAAGGTCTTCCTGAATCTTCTCCTTGGCCTCCAGTGTGTCTACTGTTTCCCCCCAAGCTTGGTGTCATACTGAAACTTAGTGAGTGTGCAATAAATCCCATCATCCAGATCATTAATGAAAATATTGAACTGAACTGGCCCCAGGACTGACCCCTGGGGCACACCACTCATTACTGGTTGCTCCGTCTCTGTAACAACTTCTGGGCTCTTCTCTGTGCCTTTTTCAATTCTAGTATTATTTTTCAGATGGGGCGACCAGCACTGCATGCATTTGCTGCAGCCCTAAGAGGCTCCCAACCCTAGTGCTGGCTGGTTCCTCTTGCCCCAGGTGAAGGGGAGATGGCCAGCATCAGGGTTGGGAGCCTCCTGGGGCTGCAGAGACTTACACAGCCTTGGGACTACCCCAGCCCTATTGCTGCCAGCTCCTCTTGCCCTGCTTCTGAGTAAGGGAAGGGGAGCTGGTGTAATGCCAAATACCTTGCTTTGATCTCCAACCCAAGTAACAAAATCTGCTGAAACATGGTTTTCTGCATTACACCAGAGCCGGGGTGTTGCTGGGGGGGGCGAGGGACCCGGGGCACTGGCCCAGGCCCTGCCCCTGCCCCTTCCCCGGGGACAGGGCCGCTCACTGCCGCGCCGCCGTGGGTGGCAGGCCTCACATCCCTGGTGGGGGACGTGGCCACCGTGGCTGTGGAAGGCCAGGCCCCGGATCCCTGGCCAGGGACGGGATCTCTGGCCCGATTGGGCTGGAGATGCGGGGCTCTGGGGCTGGGGCTCAGGGCATATGCCCGGGCGTGCCCAGCACCAACGACGCCCCTGACTGGAGCTAAGCCTGATCAGGAAGGGAGTTTTAGGCATTTGGGGGGGGGGGGTGAGTGGGTGGGCTTGGTGTGTTTCACACAGTGGGGAAGCCTACCAGCTGTTTCGTGACCCTGACAAGGTTGAGAACCCCGGCTTAAAGAATTCTGATAGGTTGAGGCATGATTTCCCTTTTACAAAAGCCATGTTTGACTCTTCCCTACCAAACTGTGCTCGCCTGCATGTCTGATAACTCTGTTCCTTCATATCATTACAGCTAATTTTTCTGGTACTAAAATTGTGCTTATGGGCCTGTGATTGCCCCTGGAGCCTTTTTGAAAAGTTAGTGTTACATTAGCTAACCTCTACCCATCTGGTACAGAGGCTGACTTAAGTGATTAGGTTACCTGCCGCAGTTACTTGTTTTATATTTTAGGTCCTGTAGAGCTGTTGGGTAAACACCATCTGGTCCTGATGACTAATTAGTTTTTAATTATCAGTTTGTTTCCATATCTCCTCTACTGACACTGGAATTGAAATTATTTTAGATTTATTACCAAAGAAGAATGGGGCTGGATTATATCAGGGGCTGTAGGGGCTGAAGCCTGGGGTCCTGGCTAAAAAGGGGGCTCCACCCCTTCAAATGGCTATCCACCCCTTCCTCATACACTCAGTGCTGGTGGGGCTGTAGCACTGAGCGCGCTACCCTTCTTCTGGCGCTGGGGGGAGGTGGGGCCTGGGGCCATAAGCTGGGCTGTGTGCTCCTGCCCCACTTTAATGCTGCCTGATCCATCTCCTAGGGCAGGGTCGGCCAGTGCCTGTTCACTTTGCCCAGTAGGTTGAGCTGGCTGCTCCTGCACAGACTTCCAGGGCCTATGACCCTACTAGGCTGCACTGTGCTCTAGTTGGCCCTGCTCCTGAGACAGACTGGGTGGGGTAGGAGTGCCCTTTTGGTCCAGGTTCCCGGCCCCATGGGCGGGTCTCCATGTTGGGGGAGGAGGGCCATGATAGGGGGAAGGGGCCCAGGAAGGGGAACTCTGTGGTGGGGGCAGTGTGGGGCCTCCATACCCGTGTTAAATTAAGTACATTTATGGTGAACATTACTTAGCAGTTGAACTATATTCACCTTTTGAACCAGAGGCTACTCTCTGTTTAGAATGAAATCAAGAATCAGCTATACCCTTGTGAGTTCTAGGTATAGGTGGTGCAAGAATCAGTCATTAATAGTGTGTAGAGACATTTTCAGTGCACTCACTGAGATTGTGCCCACTCCGCTGCTGGACTTTGGCTTTTTTTTTTTTTTTTTTTTTTTTTACTGGGGTGGGAGTGGCTGTTGGGCAAAGTTTTTAGAGTATGTCTGTTAGAGAAAGGGTGTGCAAGAGGCAGCTGCACCTATGACCCAGTTCATTTGCTTCACTGCTGGTTCCTTAGGAGCTGGCTTTTTAACCTTCCTGTTGTGAAATTGCCCTTCCTCCACATCAAGGGATCCAAGAATAGCAGGCTGGACTAGTAGGTAACCTCTGAGCTAGGTTACGAGGCATCTTGCTTAAGTGCACAGCCCCCACCTTGCAGTAGGAGGCACAAGAGTTGCAGGAGAAGAAAATACAGCACTTGGAGCCCTCCACTCCCAAAACTTTATTAAAAAGTGCCAGTTTAGTTTATCTATATAGTACATGTAACAGCCACAGCTGGATTAAGGCATGTTGAGGCCCAAAGCGATGGTGAATGGGGCCTTGTGCCATTTAAGAAGTAGTATAAAAAAAATGCATATCAAAAAATAAATGAAACTATTATAGTAGCATATATACATGGGAAAAGATGCAAAGACAAACTAAATAAAGCACACCCCTTGCAGAAAGCCTTATTTGCATTATCAGTTTCAATTATGATAAACCTTCTTAGTTATCTCAGATATATTTAGAGGCCCCAAAGCCATGGCTTATTTAGCTCAAGCCTAAATCCAGCACTGGCAACAAGGGATAACTTTACCCAGCTAGACATTAGACCTGTAAACAATGGCAGTGTATGCTTATAGCAGGTAGCTGACTTGTGTGTAGAAATTCAACATGTGAACACAGGCCCATAGATGAAAAGCCTATGTGCCTGAAGGCACAGGCACTGCTATACAGAGATTTAGGACACAAGTTCCTGATCTCTTCCCCTTATATTCCTTTCTCGGTCACCTGCCCCAGCCCCATACAACTTTCGTGGCACTCAAGCTCTTCCCTGGCCCTGTGTGCTGAGCCCCCAGGTGTGTGCACCTGTCCCTGCCCTGACCGCTTTTCTTGCCCCACCTACCTCTGGCCTGCACCCAGCTCCTGCCTTGCCTTCCATCCCTGGACCCATCATTTACATTGCTGGAGCTCAAAAGGGAGCCTCCTGATGCTGAACCCTGGCTTTACATTTTCCCACACTGGGTTATGTGACTGGGAACACAGCAGAGCAAGAGATTTAAAAAGGGCTCTTTCTGGCACATTCAGGGCCTTTGCCCTATGTGCCCATACCCAGCAATGCCACTGCCTGCACCTAGGCAGAGCTGTCTTGTTTTGCACCCCTGGCACATTCAGTTAAATGGGAGGGATCACCTCAAGTGTGGCTGTGAGCCAGCAGTGTTTAAGCTAGTCTTGCTTGGTCAGAGCAGGGACCGAAGAGATGGGTGAGAGGAGAAGCAGGTGCGTGTCCTGCCTTCGCCCATACCCTCAGCAGACATCTAGCATCCACTGAGTCCCCCCTCTGGCTTCCCCAGACACCAACCAGCCTCTGTCCTACTTCAGCAATTCCAGCACCTACCCTTCATCTCACACCACCCTGCCCCCAGCAGCCCCCCACCTCCCTAGTTTACTGCAGCCCCAGGCCCTGCCCGTAGCTTGGGGCAGTTTCTGTGCATGAAATGTGATACATGGAACAGGCACACTAGGTGGCAAGTTGATGTGTGAAATGAAGCTAGTGGGGAGCTGCTATTGTGTAGTGTAACCAGCTTTTAATGACAAACAGAGAAAAGTCCTGACTCTTAGGGTGATCAGATACCAAGTGTGAGAAATCGGGATTGGGTGCGAGGTAATAGGAGGCTATACAAGAAAAAGCCCCAAATATCCAGAATGTCCCTATATAAAACTGGGACATCTCATCCCCCTAAGCTGTGAATATCTTCACCTTGAGACTAAACCATCTCAAAGGGTGTGAAAGTAAGGTGTACTAACCAGGGTTGCCCACTACTGTGTGCCCCCCCCCCAGGCCTGGAGCTGTCCTGTCTGGCCCCCTGACCCCCAATCACTGTGTCCTGAGGGGGGGTGTGGGGCCCTTCTCCATGATGCTCCTGCTCTGGCCCCAGTCTGGCTGCTCTGCCCCTGGGGTTAGGCTGGCTGGGGCACAGTGTGACCAGGGCCCTGGGCCACACCAGAGGTCTCACTACATGCCAGCTAGCCCCATCCCTGGAGCGGAGCAAACATGCGCTGGCCCACTCAACTCCTGGGGCTGGAGCAGCTGGTGCCTGGCCTGGGTGGGAGTTGTGTACAGCACGGCCTCTGGCCCAAGGGTCTCGTCCCCCCAACACTGGTAGGGGCCGTCTTAGTGCTCCCCAGGCCCAGCAGGTTAAGCAGGGCCACAAGGGCCACATCATGCAGAAGCCTTTGGGCTGAAACCTGGGGCTCCTCTTTAGGCTGGACCTTCAGCCCCCCGTAGCCCCTGCATTGATCTGGCTCCAGTGCTAACCTAAAACATTGCATCATGTTGATAAGTTTTTGCTTCTTGTCAGATGAGCAGGTAAAGTTCACTGGGCTTGTATTTTCAACCTTCTCTATAATCATGATAGTGGGGGGGAGGGCTTGAGATTTTCTCAAAATAACTTGATTTCAGCAGCTGAGGTCTTAGAAAACACTTACTAGGAGAGTTGAAGCAGAATTTTGCCGAACAATTGCACCACCAACAGGTTTTGCCTTCCAGTGGCATGTCACATTGAAAATAGTGAATTTTGCTCTGTGAAAAGAGTGGTGCACTCTTTTTGGGTATGTTCCTCTTAAGATCTATATTTGTATTTGGTATTCAAACAGCCCTTTGTTTAGTATAGAGTTAAAGGTTGCAAAATAAAGTAGTCCTGTTTAATTGGGGCTGGTGCAGTTTTAATTGAAGTGGCCCTCCCAGGATAATGCAAGTCAGCTGTGTGTACTACCACTGCACAGGCAAAGGAACTGCTAAAGCATGAAGAGGACTGTTTGTCATTTCAAAGTAACCACATTTTAAGTACTAGAGACCTCAAGTAAAAGAGTAACAACTTCTGAAAATTTAAATTCTGCTTCCTCTAATACTTCATCTCAATTTCTGGAAACAGCATATGTGAACTAGTGCCAGGAATGTCTACCATCTTCCCTATTCAGGCCTGCCTTCCAAATACAGTGCCTGGCAACTTGCTGCTTCTCTGGGATTTATTGATACACTTTATGGATGCTGAGCTAGCTTCCAAATTCAACTGCTTTCTTCAAGGAATGGAATATAAACATGTTCATCACACTTCCTTCCAGCTATAGTTTACATCATGTGAAAAGGTCAGCAACTTGGGGTAAGGCCTAAATATTTTTCTTTGAAGCATGCATTTACTTTCTGCAACTGAATGTTTACAGCATGGCAGTTTGGAGTAGTAAGTTTTTAAAGGCATAGCTTCCTGTACCACATTATCCTACATCAGTAGCTTATTGGGATAAAATTACATAATCTGTAAATCTCTATACCACTGTGTAAAAAAAATATTATATATATATGGTGAGGCTTTTTAAAAAAAAATGCAGTTTATCTTCAGAGAAAATAAGAATGAACATATTAAACCTGCATTATTCCATTAAAAAGAAACATTGAGGTATGAGGGGGAATTGTAGTTCAGGCATCTACTAACCTTAAAGACTTACAGTTCCTAAATGTTGTTTTTTGATCTTATATTTTTAAAGTCAATTTAATCGTATCTGGAATCATTAACACTAAAATGCATTAATCATACTGCTACTGTTATTACTTGGTATCACTACTATGTAGGCTTATGGTTGTTTTGATGGCTTGACTACATTCTACCTTAACGCATCCACATTTCTTCAGGTATAAACTTAACTCTGAAATTTCTGGATTTATAATACTTGGGTAATAACATTTGGTAATTTTTCTGCTCTGAAATACAATACCTTAAGGTAAATTGTTCTTGTTTTGTTGTGTTTGGAAATAATTTAAAATAGTGCTGCTGCAACCATATAAAGAGAACTTTAAAAAAGATGTTTAATGGTGCACGTTAGAGGGTGGAGGGTACTCTTAACTGAAGCCATGACAGCTTCTTCAACCTTAAACTGGTGAAGACTCTCAGAAAGCAAAATGCTTAGCTCTCCTTTTGAGTGTACTCCTTGTAGAGCTATGTGCAACACCATGTTTTGCCTCAGTTTTTATGCTGTGTCATGCCAGGCTGGAATTGTTTCATCTCCTTCATGTGTTCCTCATAGAATAATCTCACCTTCTAGCAGCTCAGTTTGTGCAAGCCAGGAGCATATAAGTGTGTGAGGCTTTTTTTTTTTTTTTAGCTTGGAAAACTATTTTGCTTAGCAAATTATGTTCTCTCTGGGAAATGGTGAAAAGTTCAAGGCAAAACAGCTTTTTGTACTAAACAAATAAATGGGAAGGCAAAATAAATGCCTTATTTTTTAGTTTCTTCCATATTAATTAAAATGGAATTCCCAAGAATTGCAATTCAGACAGCTGTATCCACTGATTAAAAAAACCTCATTGCACTCAATCCTGCATAGACTCAGGTGTGTAGAGTATTGTATTTTTTTGGTTGAAAATTAATCACTCTATATTAAGATTCCAGTAAAATGCACTGCTGAAGGATCATAGATCAGTGTTGGCCCATTTTGAGGATGATGGTGCCTTGTGGTGTTGTATTCCAACTTTCCCTTCTCCAAGTTGCTAATTTAATCATCATTTTACTGCCGGGACACTTGAACAAGCACCCTGTTCCAAGAAAGCTGACACTAGTATAAAATGTGGTTTCTGATACACAGCAACAGCTCACTCACTGGGGTCCTGGGTAGTAGCATTTTAGCAACTTTAAATGACTGCTTTCATATGAAAAATACAAAACAGTCAGCTCCCTTCTGGTGAGGGAAGTAAAAAAGATCTGACCTTCAGAGTCCCTAGGAAAAATCTGTGGATCTTTATGTTGCATTACTATAACTTCCAAACACAATTAGTTTTATGCTTCTTGCTTATATTAAGCTTTTGCTGCCAGTAGATGTCCCCTTCAGATTAAAGCTGACAAATAGTATGGCTGTTGAAATTAAAAGGGTTGAATTTTGAGCAAACACCTGAAATATTTGCAATTTATAGCAAGCTTGTTTAGGAGGAGATGAACACTGGCTTATCTAGTATAATTCTCTGAGTCTTAAGCAAAACAAAGCTACAATTTTTTGGGAAATGCAGTTCTCTTGAATTTTTGCTCTTGTCCCTCCTCTTTAAGATGTAATCTAATACATGCATTGGCTACCACCTGGAGAAATCTGATTGTGTGCAAATCATAGCATTGGCACATTCATATGAATTTGCCAGGAGTGCTCTAGAACTTGCAAATTGCTGTCTCAGAGTTCAGAAATTGTTTGAGGTTCTGACTCCTTCAGTTTAACCCCAAAATTTTGATTTTGTTAAAAAATAGCCGGTTTTGGTCTACAGGACAAGCTGTACTTCTGTCCCCTCCCCTTCTTGAACTTTTTTAATGTGCACCTAAGATGTTAGGCATTAGGCTTTTGAAGGGGGAATGCTACCCACCCCAGCTGCACATCAACCCTACTTCTTCCACTGAAATGACTGAGTTCTGGCACATGTGGGCCTTCCCTTCAGGGGCCCATGACTGATGTTATACACAGGGACTAAATAGGCAACTTAAAATAAAAATGTTTATTTTATGGCAGGAATAAAGTATTGGCAGCAAAAGGGCTTTAAAACAACAAAAGAAGTCTATATGAGCATGTCTGCTTGCCATAAGCCTTATCATACCCTTATGGCAGTATTTCCCAAACTAAAGTGGTCACAGAACGCTTTTGGGCTTGGAATATATTGATGGAACGTGTACATGCTGATAGAGGGGATTTCATTCAGAAAAATTGCCAAATGTATTGCTCAAAAGTTGATTTAAAAGAGTTAGGTTTTTTGGGATGTCTTATTTTACAAAGAACAAAAAATAATGAAGAGGGAAGAATAGCTGAATGGTCTGCCTTACTTATAGGAGGACGGTTAGCACCTTGTAATTAACTATAAAAATAAACTACAAACCTGAAACAAAACATTAATAAAACAGTCAAAAGAAGGATGGTCACTGTCATTGTGCACAAAAATAGGAAGGACAATTTTGTTCAAAAAAGGACTGTCCTTTCTTAGAGCTTAAAAAACATTTTTATGAAAAATAAATGAAAATCAAATTAGGTATGGAAAAATATTTTGAAATTTTGTGTTTTTTATAAATTTGTTAGAACAGAAAACTACTAGAAAATAAAAATAAGTAACATTGGGCAGTTCTTTTAAATGGAAAGTGTGTGTGTCTTTTGATCACAAATACCTTCCCTGGCCTTCCACATGCACCAGCTCCTCTCCCTCCCCTACGCACCTCCCCCGTAGCTGTCTCCTGCACTGCAGGGGTTCCCCAGTGCCTCCCCTGACTTATGCCACAGGGGCTCCCCAACCCTTTCCCTGGCCCCTGTCCTACCTGAAAGGAGATCATACCAGAACCTGAATGCAGCTCTCCAGCCAGGCCATTTCCCCCTTGAGGCTGGGCTCAGAGAGGAGACTTTAAAGGGCTTTGACAGGTGCTTTTTTGACAGAACACCTGCTCACATCCCTGGTATTCCATTGAACCAGGGGTTAAAGTAAGCCAAAACAGGGGCCCACAAATTTGACGAGCCAGAGCTCTGGGGCCCCAATTCCAGAATCTAGAAAAATTGGGCCCACACATTCATGAAGGGGGCCCAGAGATTAGGAGGGTACCAAGGCCCCTCAAATTATACTTTCACCACTGCATGGAACATAGTTTGGGAAACACTGCCTTATGGTAAACTAGGAAGGCCTGTTTTCTTCGGACACTTCCAGTTAAAGGGCAGATGTCTCAGTCTGAGTCTCCCAACCAGCTACTGCCCTCTCTTAGAAAATTACTTTTTAAACTCCACTGTGGATTTTTATTTGTGTTCCAAGACCTCTTTCTGACCTGGCATGGGTTGATAACAGCCCTCAGGAGTTTGCAGAGAAGTGGCTTTATCTTCAGCCATTCCTTTTCCTGCTTATTTTCTTGTGGAGCCCCCTTTTAAAGTAACCTGCTGCATTCATAAACTATGTATCACCTGAGCAAGTCTACACAAAGCATTCATAAATTAGAGTTGTTCTGAGTTCACCACAGTAGCTTTTACAAAAATTAATCAGAATTTTAACAAAAATCAAAAGTAAATAACTGAACATCATAATTTGAGTACTGTTTGCAAGTCTTGGATCAAACAGAGCCAGATCTGGAGATGGAGGGAAAGGAATAAAAAGGTTATAAGAAAAATCAAAGAGAACAAAAACGCAATTCTTCCTTTCTCCCACATGCCTCTTTACTGTTACACAATCTGGGTTTTTATTCAGAAAGATGTGTTGTGGGAGGGCAAAGACAGTGATCCCTGACTGAGGAGAGATCTGCTTTGTCCTCAAAGCCTCTGGCATGTCCTTCCACCCCACCCTATCCCGTCATGCGTATCTTAGCTTTTCATTGATAATCTGGTCCTGCTATCCAGATGCAGGTCTGCTGCTGAGCCACTTGTCACTGTACAGGCAGACTGAATTTGAAGTAAACCGATCACCTTTCTCCTCTGCAACAGGCCCTAACAGTGTGGTTCTTTCAGTAGTGGGGCACCCTTCTGATAACTTGATGGATGGTGGATTCAAAAGGAAAAGCACTTCTAATGCTGTGTGACTCCTGTTCTTGGAGGATATATTGCATGAAACGACAAAGCACAAACACACCGTCATACTCTATTCCAATACAAAATGTGGATAGATTCTTGTGCCTGTTTGTCCATCTCTTGGCCTTGGTACAGTGTGCATCATCACACAACTTGTATATTTCTCTGATCTTTGGCTATCAGCAAAGCATTAGAAGTCCCTTTCCAGTTACTGAAAATGAAAAATAAATTTAGCTTTACCTGCTGGTGGCTCAGAGTCATCTCTTTTGAATGATCTAGGATACTTGAACCTGGCAGAGGTGTGTCTGTAGCAAGGAAGACAGTTGGGACTATGACTGGTCAAAAAGTGGTAAAGATTTTGCAGGAAGTTGACTTCCACTCTTCAGGTCTTGAACAACATTTCATTTATTCAAAATGTTTTAGTTTTAAAAAAAAGTTTTCCCTATCCCTTTTGTCAATGCAAAATTAGTTGTTTGTAAGGTGTTGAAATAAGCTTATGAAATGTACATCAGTGCCATTTGGGAACTATCCTCTTGGGTGAGACCAAGGTGGTTCTTCATCGCACAGTTTTGTATTCTTCAGCAGCCAGCAACGGTGAACTTATCAGGAAGACAAGCAAGGAGTATTGTGGCACTTAAAGTCATGAGATAAAAAAAAATTCTTAGAACTTTCATGGGAGAAAATCCCACTTCCACTGACAAAGTGGGATTTTTGCTCATGTGATAAATAAATCTGTTAGTCTTTAAGTGCCACCGGACTTCTTGCTTGTTTTGTTGAACTAGACTCGCACGGTTGCCCCTTTGGAACTTGTCAGGAAGGGCAGCCAATTCTAAAATACTTTCCTAATGTCTTAAGAGCCAGGAAAATTGCCTCCCAAAGCCTTGGCATGCATGACATCCCTCATGGATGACAGAGCATACACAATGACCTGCTGTGCAGAAGAGGTGGATGCAGCTTAACTGTTGAGCTGAAGGAAGAAACTGGCAATACGCACTTCCGCTCATCACTCCATGGAACAAACAGTTAACAGTCTATACCAGCACTTATGCTGGCGAAACTTCTTTGCCCAGTGGTGATGTTTTTCCACTCCCTGAATGACAATTTTGCTGGCATAAGTGCTCACCTAGACAAGGTGTTTGTCACCTTGCTTAGTGTTATATTTGCTACTATGGTTTAATTGGGTGAGTTAAACAGGAAAAAAAAAGAAACAACAAACTCTTTCTTGTTAGTGAGAGGTTGCGCCTGTCAGAAAAAGGTAGTGGTTTAGATGCACTACTGGGCTTTCTCATTTAGTCTGCTTCATGTGAAACACCAAACACTTCTTTAAAAATCCGTACAAATTACTGTTTTTTCTTAAAAGGATCCTTTACAGTTAATTGTTTGCAGTGTTGTAACCATGTTGGTGCCAGGACCTGAGATACAAGGTTGCTAAGGTAATTTCTTTCTTTCTTTCTTTTCTTCTTTTTTTTAAATTGGACTAACTGCTATTGGTGACAGCTACAAGCTTGTCAGCTACGCAGAACAGTTCTTCAAGATGGGGGAAGGAAACAGACACGCTGTAGCTGAAAACCTGAACCTTCTACCAGCAGCAGTTGGTCCAACAAAAGATATTACCTCACCCATCATGTCTCTCTCATGTTACAATTAATTCTTAGTCTTTTAAGGGATATTTTAAATACCTTCTTAATGGTACTAATCTGCTTATTTTAAGTGGTGTAGAGACTTTTAAAACAAAATTGTGTTTTTTGTAGGAGACAATGCTGATCATACATCTCCCTCTGCATGGATGTCAGGAAAAGTATCTAAAAACCTGGTTAGGTTATTCTCTACATCAGTAGTTCCCAACCAGTGTGCCGGGAAACACTGGCATGCTGCGGCAATGCCCAAGTGTGCCACAAACATCCCCGAGAGAAGGAGTTAAAGTTCCCTCCCTGCTCAGCCCTGCCATGTGGGCTGTGCAGGGCTGGAAAAAGGCAGGGGTTAAAGTAAGGGGGAAGACACTGGAACACAGTTCTGGGGCCCCCTGTTTTTAGACAGGCAGCTTTCTGGCCCCCCCTAAAAATAGAGGAAGGCACTGGAACGTGGAGTTCCAGGGGCACCCTTAAAATAGCAGGAGCAGCCCGAACACAGTGGTCTGGTGGCTGCACCTTAGGCCCAGTCAGCAGAGAGGGGTGGGAGGCTGGGAGTGTGTGAATCTCCCCTGAGGGTGGAGCAGTTTGTGTCAGCCAGCCTGCAAACAGCCCAGGTAAGGGCTTTGGGGGGGAGGCCTGGTGGGGATTGTGTGCAGCAGGTGTGTGTGTGTGTGTGTGTGTGTGTGTGTGTGTGTGTGTGTGTGTGTGTGTGTAACAGAGGTGGGTGGGAGTGGATGTGTAGCAGAGAGTGTGTAGCTGGGGTCGTGAGGTGGCTGTGTGTACAGGGGGGTGTAGCTGGGGGCTGGAGGCCTGGTTCTGGCCCCAGCAGTGATTGGGAGGGTCCATCACAGGCAGTAGGCGGCTGGGAGAGGTGAGGATTGGGACGCACTGAGGTGGGAGGGAACCGCAGTGGGGTGAGCGTTCACACTGGCTGGCTGGGAGCCAGTGTGGAGAAGGGAGAAGGGTGCTGCGCCATGTTCCTCTGCCCTACCTTCCCTCTCCCCAGCTTCCCGCTGCCCCCCCCCCCCCACAAAGCCACTCTTGTTCTCCCTTCCCCTCTCCTCTCTTGCCACCCTTGTGCTGTTCCCCACTTGGCTGCCCTTGTACTTTTTGGCCATCCCTGCCCTGCTCTGCTCCCCACACTCACTCCTGCCACTGCACACATCTCCTGACCTCCTGTGTTTTGCCACCCCTGCTCTGCTACACCATAGGAGCATTTCTGAAACTCTGCCTTGGTTCATGAATATTCATAAGTAGTTTGTTAATTTGAATATTCATGAGTTTTTCATTGTGGTGTGCCTCAAAAAATTTGGAAGTATCAAGTGCCACAGCAGAGGAAAGGTTGGGAACCACTGCTCTACATATCAAACAATATCTTTCTGATACAGCATAAAGTCACAAGATTTTTCTGTTACTCAGTATGCCATGTGCCGTATTTACTACTTAACATCTCTTAAAAAAGGAGGAGTAATATTTATGGGGTCAAGGAAGCAGTAACACAATGCAGATAAGTCCTAATCCCATAGTGGGAAGAAGCTGATGGAACAGTAATTCTCTTGTTTTTGCTTGCACCGATAATGGAGTGACAACTTGCTTCCCAGATCCAGTCCAGTCTGCTGCTGTGAGCTCCCAATTCCCACTCCTGAACCCTGATTCACCCCTCTTTGCCAAGTGACCACTCACTCCTGAGTCAGTCCACTCCAACCTCTTGCATGTAATCGGTACTGGGGCAGAGGGTGTATGCCCCCTTGATTACTCAAGGGACAGTCCCCTAGCAAGCACCTTCAGCCCCAGTTTCTGTACCAGCAGCCACTGTCTACAGAGATTGAGAACCACTTCCAGTCACCATACGCTCAAGTCTGTCCATTTGACAAAGAAATGGATTGTGCCCAGCCTTTTTCACTTACCTCCTCTAAAGATCTCACAGCTTTAGATAAAACTACTACTAGTTTATTGATCAGATTATAATTCTAAGTGCAAACATGGCCAGTCATGGCAGAATTACAATATAAATGAGTCAGGAGAGACTACCAGAAAATAAAAGGTAAAATATGCATGCTAACCTAATATTTCTACTTAAACTAACCTTAAACTTAGTCAGAACAAACTTATACTCAAGGTTTTTGTCTGTCAGACATTTGCACAGCCAGTCTGTGCCTAAGGCCAGGCAGGGCCCAGATTTTGCTTAAAGTTGTTTCCAGGTGGAGAGTCTCAGCTAAAAAGCCCTTAAAATTGGTGGGTTACTTACCAGTAACCATCCTTCTTTGAGATGGGCTGCTCCGATTCATTCAGAAATAGGTGTCTCTGTGCTGGAGCACCGGATTGGTCAGAACTTTTTGCTCTAGCCTGTCAGAAGAGGGCAGGCAGCCACTGCCCCCTTGCCACTCCGTGGCTATATATGTGGCTGCTACCTGGCCTCTCCCCGGTTCCTAGGAGTCGCCAACTCCAGATGTGGGGATGGGGTAAGGGATCTGAATGAATCCGAACAGCCCATCTCAAAGAAGGATGGTTACTGGTAAGTAACCTACTGTTCTTCTTCGAGCACTGCTCGGATACATTCAGAAATAGGTGACTGCTAGCTATGCTGATGGACAGCGGGTGGAGTTGGCTCTTCCACCTTCAGCAGAGCATAACTCCAACAAGGGTAATTGTCCAACGAGCAGGCCCTTGAGAGTCTAAGAATTGACCCACGGATCTTTATCACGGGAAGGGTAGCCTTGGGATGCAGGACGTAACCCAGTAGAAAGAGTTGGGCCCCGATTGCCAGTGCACCGAATGGTGTATGTGGGCATAATGGCCTGAGGTCACCTTACATGAAAGGAGTATCAGCACCTGGTGCCTATGATCAAGGATTGTGCCTCTAATTGCTTTCCTTGGGAGGTATTTACAGGTGCCATGTGGAGGTCAAAGGATTTAGAATTCCAGGAACGACATGCACTGGTGAAGTTCCTACGAGGAAGGAACCCGAGACCCTAAATTTGTTAGGCTGGCAGTGGCAATTATCAGCACTGAAGAAGCCAGAAGAGGAGAATTAGACAGTCTTCCCCTCAGTTCATTATTGTAAGGCACATGTAGGTCATGTGCCAGGCCAGGGACTTGAGAGGGCTGCAGCCCCCCCCCACCCCCGGGCCCTATGGCAGTGACACCTCAGCCAGGAAACACTGAGTACAGTACATGAGAACTGGCGTACGTGGTCTCGTGGAGGGGAGGTAGGTGCCAGGAGTGGGGGAGATCGGCATCTAGAGGAATACTTCACTCTGTTTGCAGGAACGGCTGGGACAACAATGGCAGTAGCCCATATGGCACACTCATAATGAAGGAGCGGGCCGGGGTCGGGGAACCAAATGCCTGGCTGATGCTGCGGCACTAAAAGAGAGACACAGGCGGGATGTTCTATGGCCTGATAGGAGTGGTCAGGCCTCTGTGCACTACTGGTGGTGCTGTCACAGACCCCCTCGGGCGGAATGTCAGAGTTCATATCCTTGCAAGAGACAAGGAGTTGGCATTATTACTACTTATGCCCTTTCCTTTCTTCCTCTTCCAAGTTTAGTGGCTGGAAGACCACTGCAGGGTTAGTAAACCAAGGAGTTGGACGCGGTAAGGCTACAATTTGGTGGTGGGCTCGTGAGCACAATAGGCCTGGATGCTAGTACTCATGGCCTACGAAACCTACTCACTTTGGCCTGTATGGCCTCACGCCAGCCCCCCGTAGCGGGACTGAGCTTAGCTTAATGCCACACAGAGGTGCACATTAGAATTGAGGCTCCCTTTAGGAAGGGCTCCAGGTAAGAGCCAGGAAGTACAGAGGAGAAGTTAGGCTGCTCTCGAAAAGGGGATGGTGTGAGAGTATGCCACCCGCTGGGGTACATATGGTCATCTCTTCCTTAGGACACTTGTGGTATCTCTGGAGTGTCCTCTGTGAGTATACGAAAGATAGTATTAGATCCTACCGGGGAGGTGAACTCTATCAAGGGTCAGCCAGTCCCCGCATTCTGGTTGTTGAGGGGGGATCTCGGGGCGGGTGTAGAGCAGGCTTTATCAAATGTAAAACCCTGTAGCAAACACTTAGACAGAATTATGATATTCGAGGATGCCTACCAGGACTAGGAGAGCCTTCGGTCATCGTGGAATTGTACCGCGATGCTCCTGCGTGAGAGCCTCCAGTAGCTAGGCCGGGATAACCATAGTACTATGGCTGTGTCCTGGAGGCCGAGCTACGTGAGAGGCACTGGACGAAATGCTGAAAGGTGAAGATAGGTTTGCAAACTATCGTGAAGGAAGCAAACTGTGATTATGAAGGTAGTGAGGGTGGAGGGACAAGCTTCCATTTCCTCAACCCAAAGGTGAAGGGAGAAGTCTGGGTAATTTCATCGCTCTTAATGTATTAGCTCCTCTGGATCTCCGAGGCCTGAGCATTTTCTGATTGGGATGTAGGAGAATGGCCATCTTAAGGATTGAACGAGGAAGGTGGCACAGGTCCCTTCTATGAAGAGCAAGGCCCTGAGTGTGGGGGTTCTGAAATGAGGGCACGTCCTGGGCAGTGGTGATCGATGGCCCGGGTAGGGAGATTCTGGGAGTGAGAGGTTCATCATCCGATAATGTGGTTACTCTCTTTTGTCAATAATTCTTGGAGAGATGATAGTAGCACAGGGCAGAGGCCCCTCTTTCACGACTTCTCTCAAGGCATTCACCTAGGCTGAGAGCCAGCTGGGAGTACTGAATACTGGAGGCTTCATATCTGACAAAAACCTTGAGCGGGTTGGTCAGCAGCTACAGTTAAAGGCTGGGTCCTGGCATTTACACCTAGAACTTGGTGGGTGGAAGCGGATTACCTGCTCCATGGGGCAGGGAGGGTCCAGGTGATTTGAGTTGGAAGTGTATGCACCCAGCCATAATGAGGGTCAATTGAGTGGAGCAAAGAATAAACACCAGCTAATCTTGCCGGTGGTGGTGGTGGGGATGTACAAGGCAATCTCATTTGTACTGAGGGGAGAGAGTTGGGTTCCGATAAAGGGTTCTCCGACTGCTAGTCAGAGGAGGCAGACACGAGGGCCTCGCCCACGTGAAGCATGCGAGAAGTTGACTCCTAACATGAACATGGCCCCACGAGGGGAGGCTCCATTTGGTTCGGGTGGCCTTTGACTAGGTGGTACACTCTTCAGTATTGGGAGTGTGTTCCATAAATTGCTGCACGTGTCCCATGGGGGTAATAGGGTTGAAGCCCCAGGAAGCGCAGAGGGGAAGGGGGGGCTTTTCCCTTTGACAGTGAGTTGTATATAGAGGCATGGAAACCCTTTAGGGTCAAAACCGCTGGCTACCAGCTACTTGCTTGGGTTCAGATAGCAGGTATCCTCCTTGTCTTCAATGGTGGGTGAGAGGGGTTGGGTAGTGAGAGGGTCCAGACCTCCCTAGAACTGAGGCATCAGGTTCAGATGAGACGGGTATTAATATGGGTTACAACCTAGACCAACCCGAAGGGGAAGAGGTTGCCTTGCCCGTGAACTGCTCATTCTCACCAGGAAGGAGAGTGCGGGGATGGGGGGGAAGGGCTATCTGTCATTTCTGAGAGGGAGGGCCCAAACAGTGGGCATTCCGCTGCAGTTTGGAGGAGGTAATTGAAAACGATAATGGTGATATGACCAACACTGCTGGTTAACTGGTCAGAAGCTGTCTCTGGAGTTGCCCAGGAGAAGAACCCTTCCAGGGAGACCCCCCCCCCACCGAGCAGGGTTTGAACTGAAGTTGTGGTGTTGAAGAGTAAGTCCTCACCAGTAGCTATTAGGCGGAGGGAGGGGGAAAAACACCGGCTTTTTATTGATTTACGGGGCTGGAGGGCGTGGAAGAGGACCCGGCTGGAGGAGGCCGAAATATTTCAGTTCCCCCCTAGGGTCACGGGCAGTATCCAGAACAGCTGAGGTCTCTTCTGGGAAGAGGGTGTCGCTTCCGAAAGGCAGGTCGGGGGCACTCTGGCCTCCCTTAGCCAGGCTGCATGGTGCAGAGTTACAGCTGAGGCCACTGTGTGGGCAGCCATGTCAACAGCATCCCAGGCTGAAAGGAGGAGATCCTGGTAGGCTATTTTGCCTTCCTCCAAGAAGGCGTCCTATTCTTCCCTCGCCTCTGGTGGGAGTAAATGTCTAAACTTCTGCACTGACTCCCACACGTCTAACGTGTATCTGTTAGTTAGGGCCTGACTGTTTGCGACCCTGAGCTGAAAGGCCGAGGAGGAATAAACTTTGTGGCCCAACAGCTCAAGCTCTCTGGCATCCCTCAATGTCAGGAGGGGATCGTATGGGGCCTGTACCGGCTCTAAGGCTGCCTCCACCACCGCCTGGGGTGGGACTGGGTGGTGGGTGAGCGAAGGGTTCTCTAGTTGTGGGACCCTGTACTTGAGTCCCGCCACATCCGAAACTGGGGAGATGGAACCCAGGTTTTGCCAATGGGAGGAGGCCAAGTCCCAAACACTGGGATGGAGGGAAAATGAAACTGGTTCCGCCGATGAAAACATAGGCCCGAACAAGGCGTCGGAGGGTGTCTCAGAGGTTCAATCCGATGGTGGTGGGGCCCAAGGGGAGAAGGCGGGGGAGAGCCCTTGGGTAACAGGAAATTAGCACCTGAAAACTTTCAAATGCTGCAGTCTCTTATTAGAGCAAACTGGATTTCTTTTCATGAAATAGACGAACAAAAAGAGCATTCTATAAAATTTCCTAAAACAGTGTTTTCCAACCTTGTCTGGAAACTCTACCAGTTCATCTTGCTTAATTCAGTGGTGATAGCCGCTTTTGGCAGCCACTGCCTTCCATTCAGTTGTGCTGTCTGCTGTGTCACACAACAGGTGTTGGACTGTTCTGTTTCAGATCCCAGTCTCTGATTTGCAGGTGAATCTCAGCATGACAAGCAACGTTGCAGAGAGAATCCTGTGGATTGATTGAGACCTGGGCCACAGTAGACAGGATCAGTAAAGTATGGAGGGGAGACAAGTATCAGCACGGGGACCCACTACTTTAAAATATTCATTTACAGTAAATGCAGCCTGTCTGTTGTGCAGTAACATGGCAGGAAGGAGACCAGGCACCACCATCAGCTCATGTAACTCAATAATCTACCCACAATGCTGGAAACATCTGAAGTACTTTTTGTTTCTTAAAGGACGAGTTTCTGTATAGCAACTGTATGAAGTGACCACAGCGAGAGGAAATGAATGTGCTAAGTCATAGCACTTAGCTTGTAGGCATCTCCATTCCCACTGCATTGTGTGTGATACATGCCTGTGCAGTAAGGCATTCCTCTGTAAAAATCACGTTAGGTCAGAAAGCCAGTTAATCGGTGCCCTGAAATATAAACCTCTGTCACTTGAGGTAAAGGAAATATTTTCTAGCTAACAAAAGTAGTATGTACCAGTTACAGTAAATCATTGCTTGCCTGAGGTGCCCCACCTTGTGATGATCCTACTGATAAAATTAAGTGGGTTCTGCTGACTTATCCATGAGGGTAACTTATTGAACCACGGGGGCATCAGGGAGATGAGGGAGGGCATATCTAGTGTATGGGTTGAGCAGTCCTAAGGTAAGAATTTTAAGACCAGCCAGCTTTGGGGAGAAGATGAGGGATGAATTCATCTTAATTTCTCTAGTATTAAAGTTAAATCCCAGGATGTGGCTGAGTTGGCCTCTACACAGTTTGAGGACTCTAGCTCAGATCTGAAATCCAAATCGGAGTTAAGCACCTAAATACATCTCAGGACCTGGGCCACTCTGTTTTAGAGCCCATAACACACTGTTCTGTATTGTTTCAGCCACTAGAGAGCAGCATCATACAGTCAGTGTGTTTATATAGTTCCAAAGGGGCAGCTGTGTTAGTCTAATTCAGCAAAACAAATAAGAAGTCCTATGGCACTTAAAGACTAACCAATTTATTTATTGCATAAGCTTTCATGGGAGAAAATCCTACTTTGTCTGATGAAGTGGGATTTTCTCTTACGAAAGCTCATGCAATAAATAGTTAGTCAGTCTTTAAGTGTCACCTGTTTGTTTATTTTGCCTTTATGTGGTAAGGGAAATCCTGGCCCCATTAAAGTGGATAGCAAAATTCAGTGTGGTCAGAACATCATCCAGTTGAGACTTCCTGACCAAATTAAATGGGGGGAATTGGGATGAAAATGCAATCTACTAACAGATAACTGAGTGGAGTCCAGACACTTCCAAACTTTGGCAGAAACCAAATTCTGAACACTGTGGCACTCCAGCCCACTGCTCATTACTAGACTGTTTAGGTGAGCTATCTAGATGGACAAGGCTTCAGCAGGTTGTGCTTTTCTGATACTTTGCAGGGAAAATAGGTTAGAGAGATGCTGAAAAGACAGTATCTGTAAGATTACTCGGTTTTGGAATGGGATGAGGACATTGCTGCCAAAGAAATAGTTGTCAGACTGTTTCTAGCTGGGCCGTGACTAGACAGTGCAGAGTCCTACAAAAGTGAGGAGTAAACAAAGTACAAAATGTTTTTAGCCTCAGGGGCGAGTAGTTTGGATCTAGCTTACCTAATTCTTGTTCGATGGAGGAAGAGACTCAAGTCAAGTTAAATTGCAGTTCCACAGTTACCTATGTCAGCCATTTCATTATGTATCTGGCTAGAGAGTCCATCATGGTTAGTCAACAGAAGAAAGAAAAAACACTGGACTTGGAATCAAGACAACTTAACTTGTTCTTTACCTGTACAAGCCATATAAATACTGTACCTCAGTTTCCTCCTCTGTAAAACAGAGAGAACTGAATGAAGCATGCTTGCATATAGCTAGTGCTGTTACAAAAGCACTTTAAAGTTGCCATATATTTATTAACCTATTTACAGAACTGGACTCGGACAAAGAAAACCTAGATATTCGAGGTGGGACTAATCCACTGCAGCAATTGATAGAATAGCAATTACTGAATAAATTAAATAACTTGAAATTATAACTAACAGGCAATTCAGAAATACTTCAGCTTCCTAAAGGATTGTTGCTGTTACAAGAAATACTGTAATCATTAAGTTTTGCTTATAGAAGTGCTATCTATGAAGCATAATGAAGAGAGAGTTTCTATTTAACAGCATATACAACTTAAAATTCAGCTTTATGCTTTTCTTAATAGTTAAAACCACAGCCTTCCCCCACACAAACTGCAATGTTTTTGTCTCTTTTTTTTTTTTTCCTGTGTGCAATAAACAAGTGGCTGTGGTTTACCTTTCATTTTTATTTTTTTATCTCCATGAGCCACAAAGTAGGGCGTTCATGAACTTTATTATTAAAAAAAGCCCTAAATCAGCAAATCTATGAGCAAAGATTGGTATCTAAAATAGTAACTAGTCTTTATGCTTTGTGACAGATCTGTTTTGTTGGCTACTGGTAGTCAGTGAGCAACAAATTGCAAGTGACCTTGTGTAACACTTGCACATTAGAACCTCTCTCAGTGCTAACCATAGTGTTTTGGCAGGGATAACTAGGCTATTCTCTACTTTGGAATGTTCTCTGGGAGCTTTCAAGAGCTGGAATGCTTAAAAAAATAATGTTGCAAGAGTGGCATTGTGAAGTTTCATGCATTTTGCCTTTTAAAAACTCAAAATTTGGTCAGTTTACAAGCAGATGATTTTCCATAATGGCAAATGAAACCTGTGACATGGAAGTCAACCTAGGCTCTTTCCTTCTGGGGCATCACCACCATGGTAAATTCTGCAAATGGAGCTGGGATAAAAAAATTTTTTATGACTTACCTGGAAAATAATCCTGCTTGCTCCCTATAATGGCTTAGCATTTTACCCCTGTTAACACTAGGGTTAAAGTAAGTTGGAACACCCCCTAAAAATAGAGGAATGCACCAGAAATCTGCATTCCAGCACCCCCTAAAGCTAGAGGAATGCGCTGGAACTCGGCATTCTCGTGCATTCCCCTGGGGCTGGCTCAAGGGGCCACACACAGCTGACAGCCTCGGCCGGAAGACAGAGTCTTCTAGCTGGCAGGAAACTGCCCCAGCCTGGACCTGGGAGTTTTTAAAACTGCCATCCTGAGCCTGCTCTGACTGAGCATGCTCAAAGCCTCTGAGCATGCTCAGTCAGAGCAGGCTCAGGGCCGGAGTCTCAACCTATGCCAGGGTCACTCCACATAGCGGCCAGGTAAGAGAATCCTGGGTGGGGGAGGTTCAGGGACAGGCGAGCTGGCCTGGTGGGGAAATGACATGGGGGAGGGAGAAGTTGGGGCAGGGCGGGGGGTTGTTAAGGAAGGGCTCCGGGGACCACAGGGCCCAACAGTGGGATTGGTGGGTTAGGGATGGGCTTGGGGTGTCTTGGGGGAGCAGCAGAAGCCAGCGGGGAGGCTTGGAGTGTCTGGGGGTGCAGGAGAAGCCGGCAGCAAGGCGGAAGAGGTCAGGGAGGGGGTGGGATGGGGAGGTATGGAGGGGGCTGAAGGGGGTGAAGTGAAGATAGGGGAGCTGGGGGTGGGGGGTTAGGAGGGATGGAGTGGGGACATGGAGGCAGGGAGCTTGGGGAATGAGGATTGGGGCTGAGGAATAAATGGGGAAAGAGTGGTCCAATGGGGGCAGGCATTTGGGGGGGGCAGTAGCTCGGGTGGGGGCAGGTGCTTGGGGGAGGGGCAGTAGGTGGGGTGCATGAATGGGGCCGGATGTGTGTGAAGGGGGCCTGGACGTTTAGGAGGGTTCTAGGGCCTGCTGAATTATACTTTAACCCCTGGGTAACACTGCAATAACTTACTTTTTTATATGAACATGCATGGTACTGAATATTTTCAGAGAGCAGTACAGTAACAATGCAAGACAAAGTGAAAACTCTTGTGCCATTCCTGCTGGGTTTCTGACTAAACCTTCTTAAATGATAATTATTTACATCACTCACGTACTAAAACACACACACAAGAATAGTTAAACAAGGAGTCCTGTGGCACTTTTCAATGCTAACAATTTTATTTATCACATGACTTTTTGTGAGTGAATCCTATTTTGTCAGATTCACCCACAAAAGCTCATGTGGTAAATAAAATTGTTAGTCTCTAAAAGTGCCACAGGACTCCTTGTTTGTTTTACTGAACTAGACTAACACTACTACTTTTCTGGAAGAAGAATAGTTGCATTGCTTAAGGAATAGTGGGTGTCCCTCATCCAAAATTAAATTTTCCCATACCCTTGAGTAGCTAACTTCTAAATTTTGGAGGAATGGGTAGAATTTTCCTCTTTGAGTTGGTTATACCCAAATGCATAGTTCTTGCACCTTCCTCTGAATCAGCTGGTGCTGGCTGTTGTTGAAGGGACGATAATGGACTAAATGGACTACTGGTCTGATCTGTAGGACAGTTCCTGTGACTCAGGTCAGACTATGAATTCTCTCACGAAAGGTCTAGTCCTTTTGTGAGTTCTCAGGGTATGTTTACCCTGCAAAATAACGGCCTGCAGCAGTGAGTCACAGAGCTCAGGTCAACAGACTTGGGTTCACAGGGCTAAAAATAGCACTGTGGGTGTTCAGGCTTCAGCTAGAGCCCAGTCTCTGAAATTTCGTTCTTGGAACCAGGCTCCACCTGCACTGATAGTTGTAGTGCTGGAGCCTGAGGCTCTGAGACTTGGTGCTGTGGGGCTTTTCTTTGCAGTGTAAACATATCCTGAGTCACATACCATTACTTTTTTTTTTTTTTTAACATTATTGGCTTAAAATTTAATTCCTCAGGGATGAATTGGAGCAAAAAGGTGCTGTTGTATCTCCTTCTTCTCCCTCCCCTTTTGTGTTACTGTTCCAAATCTTTTCAGATTTTTATCTGTATCCACAAGGAAAATGGTTTTTTATTGTTGTTTTCAAGGCGAATACAGTAAACCGAGTCTGTTTCAAACACCTAGTCAAACCACATCTGTAACCCATTGACTTCACTTATTTGAAGTACCAGAGATAATGTCCTTTTTATGACATGTTATAAAAGAAAAACATTCCTCCCCCTTTGAATGAGTACCTTTAGCATTTTTTTATGGGCACCATTTGTCCTAATATAGCTTGCACTAAAAATGTTGCTAGTGCTGAAACATTATAAATAAGCATCCCTCTATAGCTGTAATAGTTTAATGGATGTGTCTGTGGCATTGAGAGACTGTATCGAGGGATGCTTCAAGAACAAAGGTGCGTGTTTTGAATTTTAAGCATTTTCTCGCTAAACTGAAGTACTGACATGAATACTGGAGATACTGGTTGCACGATATGCAAGCGAGAGCACACTTTGTACCTACCGTTCCCAGCCCCTCGCCCCATGCTCTGTGTAGGACTCCTCCTTTGAAGCAGTGTAAGTATCTCTCCAGCTGTGTGAAACCAGTGATGAAGCTATGGTAGCCAGTGGAAGGCCAATGCAGAGTATGCAGGCTGCTTAGACCTCTCCAACGCTGTGTGAACAAAGCAGGGTTCACATCTTCCTTTGCCATCATCGTCTTCAGCTCTTCCTTTCTCATTGCCAACTTCACACTAATTCTGCAGCCCTTCCTTCACCAGTTCTTTTCACGTCACTCTGGCTAGGGCATGGAGCTGCTGCTTCTTGCAATAAAGAGGTGTCCTAGTTAAATAGCGTCTCTTAATAGAAGGCCTCCCTGAATCTCAGAGATGCCTGAACTGTGGCACGTGCACACCCATCTCCAATAACACCAGCCACTGTTACTTTCCATTTTCTCTTTATAAAGCAGCTAACCTCAGTCTCGAGTAAAAATTTTGTGCTACCCACTTTGTCTACAGAGGCTATAGGTTCAGGATCCTATGGGCCAAATTTTTCAAAAGACCCAACTCTACTGTTTATAAGTGCAATTTGCTGCCATAATCTAAGTACAAATCATGAAGTTAGAGAGAGGTAAGCTGGCTGATTTATACTCGCAATTCATTGTTCTGGTCAGGGCCTAATTAACACACACACAGTCTCTAAGCTATGTCAAAATTCAGAGGCCCCATACCATAAATAAAAAAAGAAGAGAAAAAAAGTGCATTTCATTATAAAAGAAAAAATAAATGTTATATTTGCTTATATACATTGCCAAAGATGCAACTAATAAAACTAAATAAAACATAATCTTGCAAAAAAAAAAAAAAGGCAAAGAATCTTGTGGCACTTAAAGGCTAACAGATTTTATTTATTGCATGAGCTTTCATGGGAGAAAATCCTACTTATCAATTTCAATTATGATTAAATCTTCATCGTTATCTCTGACATATAGAGGCCCCTCGTAATGTGAGGCCCTAAACTGTAGCCTGCTTAGCACTGGTTCTGGGATTAAAACATAGTCTAAAAGTTTGCAGGTGGAAAGTGCTCCCTCAAACAGGGAAGATGGCTTTTGAAAGTCAGTTCTACAGCTAGTTTCTTCTCCATTTAATATATTTATAATCTATGCTGGAGATCTCTTTTGGAACTAATATCTCTAGCAAGTCCCTCTCATGGGTGGTGGCAGGTTGACAAACTGTCCTGATAGGCGTTTAGTGTGTTCAGCATGCAAGACACCTATTTCACAGAGTTAATGTGGAGTCAAGAGTGATTGCTGAAAGCATTGCTCCTTTTTCAGTTATGCTTGGTGGTGGGGATAAGTGGATGGATTGGAGGTGATGTCTCAAATGAGGCATAAAATCAAGATCATGAAAATTTTTAAGTGATGATCATACGGTTCTTTTTTTATGACTATTTTGTTTTTTGCCTCAGTGTCCTGGGCAGATTTCAACTGGGATAATTGCATTTTGCCTGCATGATGAGTGGTTAGTTTGACCACCTTTTTAATACAAGTCATGAATTTCAGCCTTAGACTCATTTAGCCTGCCTTGTTCTAAAATCCATCACTCCTTTCCTATTTAATAGGCTGCTGGATGTCACCTGGCTAGTTGCCTTCCTAACGAGTAGCTAAGGTAAAATAGTGCCCCCTGTTGCATATTCATGATGTTTTCTGCAACACAGGAATTTGGTGCTTGTCATGCATTCACCCTTCTGTGTCATGATTCAGCTTTGATTGCACCGCCAATCAATCTTAACACTTCTGACTCAAAATTGACAACTTAGATACCAGGTGTAACTGCTTGCAGAAGCTGGTATTGCAGTGAGACCAAATAGCTTCTCATGATGGCTTCTGGCATGCAGTATACTTCACTTTGTAATTCTACTGCACATATTTGAAAACAAAGGTTGTGTAGGAAGCTTATCATTTAGGTAAAGTCTCCTCTGTGCAAAGGCATTTTTTTTCCAGGCAATATTTTGCTATGAGAGAGCAGACAGAGGGCAATGGAAATATAGTGATTTTTAAATACACAAACCAGACAAATCATCCATCTTGTGTGTCTTGAATCTGTCTCATTTTCTTTGAGAATATTAAAGCTAAAACTGGTATGTAGTACAGTTTATTTTATATTCAGTTAGTAATCTGGGGTATCTTTAAAAACAAAAGGAAACTCTCTGTGAATTAAAGCTGGAAGGAGATGCTGCCATGGCTGTTCCATCTTTGCATGTTTTAAGTCTGTGGGCAGTATAGTAATTTCATGAAAAGACAGGGGTTGTATTGAATTTTTTTTTTTTTTTTGTTTTGTAGTCTTGTCCCATACCACTGACCTCTGCTTAGCTTCGAGAAGCATCCAGGATGATGATGGTTGGTTCTGTTTTGCTTTCCATTCCATGTGAACTGTTCCTTCACTCTTTAAAAATTCTGTATATACCTTTGAAAAATTTTGTATACCAACCAAACTATGAGTGCATATTGTCTGTAGAATGAACCCACTAGGACAGCGGTTCCCAACATAATTTGAGGCACACCACCATATAGTTTCCAAATAAACTCTTGAATATTTGTGAGCCAATCCAGAGCTATTTGAGTACTTTTCAAAAAAATTTTCTGGCACACCTGCTCAGACCTTATGGCACACTGGTTGGGAAACACTGCACTAGGACCCACTATAGCATCAGGAACAATATAAAGGAAAAACAGCCCGTTTGGGAATAACGGTGATCCATTTCTAAATCTACAAGATCAGAGAGAGAGAGAGAGTGAGACAAGCCTAACTGATTCCAAAGGGGTAGCCATGTTAGTCTAGTTCAGCAAAACAAACAAGGAGTCCTTACAAAGTGGGATTTTTCTCCCACAAAAGCTCATGTGATAGATGAATTTTCTTAGGCTTTAAAAGTGCCACGGGGCTCCTTGCTTGTTTTGCTGAGCTAGACTAACACAGTTACCCTTTTGGAACTGGGCTGATTTTGTAGCGGTGTCATAGAAATGTAGGTCTGGAAAGGATCCTGAGATCATCTAGTCCAGGCGTTTGCACCTAGATCACTCCAGCCTGTTCCTAAAAACCTGCTCCAGTGATAGGGATTCCACAACCTCCCTTGTAAGTCTGTTCCAGATCTTAAATTACCCCTATAGTTAGAAAACTTTTCTGAACTTTGGTGTCAAATTAAGCCCTTTACTACTTGTCCTGCCTTCACTGGACATGGAGAAATTTGTCATTGTTTTCTTTATAGCAGCCCTTAACAATTCCATCCTCAGTCTTTAATCTCTTCTCAGAGGTTAGGTTTTCGAAGCCTTTTATCATTTTGTTGTTCTCCTCTGCATACTTTCCAATTTGTCCATATACACAGGAGACCAAAGCCATCCGATAGATACCATCTGCTCGGCATTCATCTACAGGAGGCCTGTGCTCCTGCCTGGGTCCTTGCCCTCAATCAGGAGGATGGAAGATAACGCAACTTGTGCCCCATCTACTTTACTTTTACTTGTAGAGTGTTGTATCTACTGCTGGTCTGCTCAGAGTCATTCATGTCAGTACCATTAGTGTTCATGTGAATGAGAGGCAGCGGTGAAGGTCAGGGGAACAGATGAGCCAATGCTGCAGTGGAGGCAGGAGCTTGGAGGTGACTGCCCCTTGTGGCAAGCCTGCCATGCTTGGGTTCTGAAATGAATGCTACTGATGCTATTTCATTAGAGTGATATAACTGCTGTACTAGTCACAGGGTTAATTTCAGACAGACCAGCACCCATCACTTCAGGGAATTACTCTTGCATGGTGGGGAAGGGAATACATGTGGACCCAAATTTAGCCACTGGCTTCTATTTCCATTAGGGATAAAACTAAAATCCAGCTCCAAAGACTTCAGGGCACATGCGATCCAGGTCTGAATGTGGCTACTCAGGCTCACCTCTCATAATTAGCTTAGAAAAGATTGTGGTGGTTGGCCTTCTGGCTGTAGGTAAGCTGGCCCAAGATGGGTGGGAGGGAGATTAATAAGGAGAATCAGTACAGTTGGGTCTGTGTAATACAGGTTATTGGCTGAGTGGAAGAATGCAATGGCCATTTTAGTTTGTCTCAATACTTAATGAAGGATTTAATTGCCCTCTACATCTTTGGGGATGTCATTCATTACTGTACTGCTACAGCATTTAGACTGCTCCTTCCACTCAAAAGTTAGGCTTGAGAGAACTCAAGTTTAACCAAGTGGTACTAATGTTAATTAGAGCTGTTGGAGTCCACATATTATTTGAAAAACATAGAAGTAGTTTTAGCATGTGGGTGCATGTAACTGATGCAGTGGAAGTATGTGCTAGAGCAGTGGTTCGTAGCCAGTGTGCTGTGGCAACACCCAAAGTGTGCCGTGAGCATCCCCAAAAGCTGGAGTTAAAGTTCGCTCCCTGCTCAGCCCTGCCACGTGGGCTGTGCAGGGCTGGGAAAAGGCAGGGGGTTAAAGTAAGCAGGAAGGCACCAGAACACAGTTCTGGGGCCCTGTATTTTTAGGCAGGCAGCCTTCTGGCCCCTCTAAAAATAGAGGAAGGCACAGGAGCGTGGAGTTCCAGGGGCCCCTTAAAATAGCAGGAGCAGCTGGAACACAGAGTTCCAGTGTCTCCACCTTAAGCCAGCCAGCAGAGAGCTGCAGGAGGCCGGGAGTGTGTGAATCTCCCCCTGCAGGGTGGAGCAGCTTGTGTCAGCCAGCCTGCAAACAGCCCACGTAAGGGCTGGGGTGTATGTGTGTGGGGCAGGTGTGTGTGTGTGTGTGTGTGTGTGTGTGTGTGTGTGTGTGTAGCAGAGGTGGGTGGGAGTGGATGTGTAGCAGAAGGTGGGTAGCTGGGGTTGTGGGGTGGCTGTGGGGGGGCATAGCTGGGGACTGGAGGCTTAGTTCTGCCCCAGGAGTGATGGGAGAGTCCGTCACAGGCAGCAGGGGGCTGGGGGAGGGGGGAACGGGACCCACTGGGGTGGGAGGGAGCAGCAGTGCGGTGAGGATTTGCCCTGGGTGGCAGGGAGCCACTGTGGAAAAGGGGGGAATGAGTGCTGCACCATGCTCTCCTGCCCTACCCTCCCACTCCCCAGGTTCCCCCCACAAAACCACTCCTGTTCTCCCTTCCTCTCTCCTCTCTTGCCACCCTTGTGCTCTTCCCCACATGGCTGCCTTGTCCTCTTTTACCACCCCTGCCCTGCTCCACTCCCCACACTCACTCCTGCCACTGCACACAACTCCTGACCTCCCGTTTTTCCACCCCTGCTCTGCTACCCATACTACCCCACACAGCAGCATTTTGGAAACACTGTGCCATGGTTCATGAATATTCATAAGTAATTTAAGTTAATTTAAATATTCTTGAGTTTTTAATGGTGGTGTGCCTTGAAAAATTTGAAGGTATCAAGGTGTGCCATGGCAGAGAAAAGGTTGGGAACCACTGTGCTAGAGGAAAGATTTCAGTTTTAATATTCTAAAATAAAATGTGGGGAGAAAGGTGGCGCAGAGTTAGCAAAAGAAAAATATTTACTTGCCAGTGTCACCTTTTAGCTCTGTTACTTATCCAGAAATATTTCACTCTGTGTGCTTTCTAACAAAGGTTGGCATCTGCGTTTTTAGTAGGGTTTTCTGCTCCCTACCATAGTGTAAGAATTGAGGTAGCACTTCTATAATATCCATTTAATCTGTCTTAGATAACCAAATTTTACTGTCTGGCTTCTGAGTCCTCTTTCCTTTCCATTTCTAGCTAATGAGCCCCATCTTTCTCTTGTATCTTTACCCTTTTCTTTTCAGGAGCTGGACTGGTACCAAGGGTTCAACCAGTCAGCATTTCAGACTCCTGCTGACAGTCACAAATGTCTTTCACTGTACAATCCCTAATGTTGTTCAACCCAGAAACTGGCCAGGGTTGCATCCCTTTTCCTCTTACTATCATGAGCCTTTTCTCTTATTGTTCATGTAACTTTTCTGTTATAACTTCTGCTAATCATATGATGTGAGGTCAGGTGGCGATGACATTCTTGGCATAGCTGCTTTTTTCAGATCCTAAAAAAGATCTCGCAGTAGCACTTAATTCATTTTCAACATTGCCTTATTTGTCCGAGTGGTCTGATGACTTACACTCCTTATCCAGCCAGGCAAATACTGCACAGCAATATTTGCCAACAGTCACTTGAATAGCAACCTCCCCCCACTGCTTTTATTCATTTCTCATTAACATTTTATGAACAAATTTTTGTTCATGGGAACAAAGTGTAAGAAATATGGTGCAAGAATTTGTGACCCCCGAAGGCTAAATAATGAGTTACGATCACCAAAGCAGGGAGCAGAAACAATACTTTGTGAACTTGGGTAATCACGCACCACTGATTGTGAATTGCAGCTGTTCTAAGCAACAGGCACAACTGGTGATAATTTGTGAGCCAGCCATACATTAAATATATTTGCCTGAAGCACTTGGTGGATTCAGTTCATTAGATAACACATTTGCAAAGCTCAACACCTGCAGCTTTCATATTAACTGAAGGAGTGGCTGAAATCAATTAATTAACTTACTGCAAATTGTTCATCCATCTTTAGCTATTGCATGCATCTCCTTACACCCAACCTTCATCAATGAATTCTAACACTTAAGGAAAAAAAGTTTAAAGCCAGTGCTCTGTACCAAGTTAGGTAACAAGCAGAAGATACAGTTACAGTGAAAATAAGCCTGCTTTTACACAATACCTGCTTCAATTTTTATCTAAAAATATAAAAATGAGAAATGACCTAAACAGTTGATTTGTTTAGAAAGACTCTCTCCACAGCACTCATGCTGTAGGTTGGCCATTATAGCCAGCAGGAACTCCACCACTCAGCAAGGATACAAATTGTGATTCATTTTCTTTAGCTGTATTGTGGAGGATTCTTAATGGATTTATTCAGTGATCAGTCCATGGAAGATTTACAGGCAACCCCCCTTACAACATTAAGTGCAGTCTTCACATGTTGGTGGGAGAATGTCTCCATCTTCCAAGCTACCCTGATCCTAAATTTCAGATCCAATTTGGCACATTACATTGCAGTAGGAATGTAGCCATGCCGTTTCATACCATAAATGAGTCCTGTATTAGATTAAATTTTGAAAACTGAGTAAACTCAGTGTTAAAGCAAGCACTCTACCAACTTAACTTTTGGTGTCTGTTGGTGTCATGTTAGCGAGCTAGGAAATTCATCTTAGTAACATAAAAAGATGAACTTGCCCACTTGTAGTTGAGAGCTGCCAGATTGTGTAGTTAGATTTGGGGGTGGGGAGTAGGGAGGTGAAGGTGGTTGGTTGTTTTTAAACATGTAGTGCTTCATCAGGTACACCATTCTTCATACTGGCCTTCTGGAAATTCTGTCTCCTTTGCTTTTTTGGATTAGTCAAACACTGTTACAAGAAAGGCCCTTCCAATTCCCACTTCTTCACACTACTCTGTCCAGGTGAGGTCATGTGTAGTCCAGTTTCAACATCTCAGTTGTCTTTAGGTTGAATATGACCTGTTTGCCAGTGTTAGCGCCCTCCCCCTTGTTGAGCTGCACACACTTCACTGCTTTCCTTTGAGAAGTAGGTCTCTATTTAATCAACAAGTGGCAAGGCACAGAGTGGTTTCCTTCTCGTGTGATAAAAGCAAGATGGGTAGGAAGGAGTAGGAGTGAGAGGGGGAGGATAAAAATGTATTAGTACGTTTTTAGAAACAAAACTAAAGTTTGATTAACAAAGCAGCTAGGGTGTGTATAGCAAGTGGGGATCAGGCAAGTGATAGGAACTTCCTGTGATGAGAATATTGCTTTCTGGAATTCACCTTGCAAGGGAACAGGCAGACATCTTCTCAACACAAAAACCTCCACAGGCACACAAGAGTTGGTCTTTAAAGCACTGAACTCTTCCTTGCCTGATTGGCTGGGAACCAGTCTTCAGTAGATACATGTCTTAAGGCATCCTTTTGCCCGTGGGTGGACTTTAGAGCTTCCCTTGGGGAAGACAGCTCCATGGCCCTGCCCCATGCACCACCGCCTAGCCATGCCCCTTTATACTCAGCACCTCTTGCATCCCCCCACCCAGCACTTATTGTCCATGACAATTCTAAGTGTATCTACTTCTTTCTTCAAACCACCCCCTCCCGGCTTAGTGACTCAGCCCCTCATTTCCAGGGAATGGACGAGGGGAGCTCAGGGCTGGCTCAAGGGGTTGTGGTGCTCCAAGCCACCTTTTGTGCCCCTCCAGCCTGCCAGCATTCTTTGAATTAGGCAAAGCAGGTGACCACCCCTGCTTTATGCTGTGGGATCCCTTACTGCTTAGGCCCTAGGCGGCAGCTCTGCACTGATTAGGCCTTAACTTGAGTACTGTGTCCAGTTTTGGGCACCTCATTTCAAAAAGGATGTGGAGAAAGTCCAGAGAAGGGCAAGAAAAATGATTCGTAGTCTGGAACATTTGACCTATAAGGGAAGATTGAAAAAGCTGGGTTTGTTTAGTGTAGAAAAAAGGAGACAGAGAGAGGATATGATAACAGTTTTCAAACACCTAAAAGGTTGTTATGAGGAAGGGGGAGAAAAATTATTCTCTTTAATTACAGAAGATAGGAGAAGAAGCAATGGTCTTAAATTACAGCAAGGGAGGTTCAGCCTAGATGAAAAAAAAAAAAATTTATAACTGTCTGGGTGATAACACTGGAATGAGTTGCCTCAGCAGATTGTGGAATCTCCTATGTTGGAGGTTTTTAAAAGCAGGTTAGAGAAGTACCTGTCAGGGATGGTTTAATGGGGGTGCTTGGTCCTGCCATGAGTGCAGGGGACTGGACTTGATGACCTGTCACGGTCCCTTCCAGATTCTATGATTTTATGACCCATGTGGGGAATGAGCCAATCAGAGGCTATGATGCTGACTGTGAGCGCAAGCTCAGTGGTGGATGCTGTTATGAATGTGGAGAAAACATGGCATGTGGATCGCAGACTGGATAGATACTGTCATTGAGGGATGTGAATCAGATGCAGCTCCACATTCTTGTATCCGTGCAGGGCTCTACCTATATAAAGATTTAGACGCACATACACAATGACATAGAGCTCTCTACTTGATGTGGGGAGGAGGCATTATATTGAAGGACCAGCAACTCCTCAGAAGGGAAAAAGCAGGTCCTAGAAAAGGGCAACCCTGGATTTGGTTTTAAAGAAAACAAAACAACCCACCATTCACAGTATACGTAACAGCCTATGTAGACCTAACTGGTAACCTGAAACTGCCAAAGCTGGGCTGGGCTGTCACAATTTAATCCTGCTTTTACACAATTAAATCTGCATATGAATTCCAATTCTGCAATTTCTCTTTGAAGTCTTGATGTGTTGCCCATCTACTTCAGTACAGTTGTTAACAATCAATCAGCAGAGTGAATAGGAAGTTTGAAGTGCTCAGCTAGTGGTTTTTGAATGTTGTGATTTCTGATGTCAGTTTTGTGCCCATTTATTCTTTTGTGCAGGGAGTGTCCTGTTTGTCCAATGTATAAGGTATGGGGGCATTTCTGGTATATGATGGCATAAATCACATTGGTGGATGGGCAGGTGGATGAGCCCTTGATAGAGTAGTTGCCTAGATTAGGTCCTGTAATAGTGTCTTTTGTGCAGATATGTGGGCAAAGTTGGCAGCGTGGTTTGTTGCAGGGATATGTGTCTGCTTTAATGGGTCTGTTGTTAGGTCTGTAGTTGCTGGTAAGTATCTGTTTAAGGTGCGGGGGCTGTCCATAAGCAAGGAGAGGCCTGACTCTCAAGGGTTGAGAGGGTGAGGGATTGTCTTATAGAATAGGTTGTAGATTCCTGAGGATGTGCTATAGAGCAGTGGCTTTCAAACTTTTTTCCCCAGGACCCACTTGAAAAAAAAAATTATTTATGCCCACGACCTGCTGCCACTGCCAAAAGACTGGAGTGCATTCATCAGAGCTGTAACTGCTGGGTCATGGACATAAATGATTTTTTTCCAACTGGGTCCTGAGGAAAAAACTAAAAACCACTGATCTGTAGCACCTTGCTGCCTGAAAGTTCAGATGCTACATTTTGGGTATAGAATTAGATTATTATCTTAGTAGTAATAGAGAATCTAAATACCCTTCAGGGGAAATTAAATTGGCCATAAAAGCTCCCCTTATTATAAAACTTTAATGACAAGATTTACTTAACTTGTGTGTCTTCATACTAATCTCCTAAAGCTGTAGGGGGATTGTTCTGTGGGGTTGCTTGTGTCCAGAAAGGGCACAGGTAGTTACAGATGTGCTTGTCTTATGAAAGCAAGTTTTCAAAGAACCTGGAAAGGTACATTGTCAACTCATTTTGTCAGGGCTTTTGCATCAAAGCATGCTGTGACTTTGCATTTACACCAGCTTTTGAGATCTTCATATCTTACTTATTTCCCCCCACTCCAAGCTTTACTATCTACCTTTTCAGCAGAGTTTCACATCTGAGAGACCATGTAGCGAGACTGCGTGGGAGGGCACTGTAATCAAATCTTTCAGTTTTTTCCACATGCTGGAAAGCCTACCACTGTTGCCATGCTGTCTTTAATGGGACCTGTGCAGGATAAATGCTAGAAAGTGAGAAGGGACTTGGCCCAGAACCAATACAGCAAGTCAAAGTATTAAAATGTTTGGTAGGCAACTTGCTTTGCCCTTTAGATTCCTTCCTTTTTTTTGGTCAGGTGTAGAGTTTTGTAGAGGTTGAGTACAGAAGAAAAAATTGGATCATCTAATCTAATCTGCTTTATATCACAGAGCATTCGATTTCACTCGGATACCTCTATATTAAACCCAAAGATTTTAGTTAGACCAAAACATTTCAGTCCTCCAGAAACTAAACTGTGTCACAGGCAGACTAAAATCTGCCACTGACACCAGATGCTTTTGCAAAGGTGGGGAAATGATTGAGAGGATCACATCAGATGCCATCCTTTAAAGCAGTGGTTCTCAATCTTTTGTGGGTCTCAACACACTTGGCAGTATATTGCTACTCTATAGGACACACTAACTCATTCCTGCTAGGCCAAATCCAGCCACCTCCCCAGCTCTCCACAATACACTTACTGCTGTGTGGTGACACACTGATGTGTCCTAACACAGTGATTGAGAACCGCTGCTTTAGAGGAAGGCAGCCCCCCTTCACCCTCACCACCCAACTCCTTGTCGATCTGATATGGAGGAAAAATTTTTCCTGCCTGTCACATATGGTGCTCTGTTAGACCTTGACTATATAATAAAGATACTCCAGCCAGGTATCTAAAGATGCTCAACCACGTGAGAGAACTGGTCCACCTTGGCCAGTATCATATCTCCAGCTCTGACCAATCTCTGATGCTTTATCTGAAGTCCTGCCCCACTCCCATTCTCATTTAGCCTGTGTGCACTTGTGGGTGAGGCATGGATGTTTCCTGCTGCCTGTCAGTGAGCGACTTAAGCCGTGAAACATAATTCAATGTTAGTCATGCTAAGGTAGAGCTGCTTCCAAGTAGTGAGATGAATAGTTAAGCATATTTCCCCTACTGTAAATAAAATTAGATACCAGTGCTCCCTCTAAGGTAATGGTGATGCAGCAGCTGAGTAGGCTATGGATGCAATTGAGCAAGTTCCCTGCTGCCTGCCAGCTCACCAAGAGCATCCATAACTTGCTCAGGTGCATCATCAGCTTAGAGGGAACATTGGACCTGATCCTATAACTTACACTTCCCTGAATTTATTTTCCTCCCATCCTGTAGGCTTCCCTATCTTCAAAACATCTGACAAAGTGGGATTTTTCTCCAACAAAAGCTCATGTGATAAATAAATTGGTTAGTCTTTAGAAGTGCCTCAGGACTCCTTGTTTGTTTTGCTGAACTAGACTAACAAGGCTACTCCTTTAGAACTTTGCAATATTCCATCTACTCATGATCCATCATCATCATCCAGAGAAAATCACAGGATTTGAACTTGTACAAAAAATATACATTTCACGATAAGACAAAGAAATGACTCTAATAGCTTTCCAAGCAAACAGAACAGTTTTATAGATGCAGCTCTATCACCTTTCAAAGTAACTAGTGCTACACTTGTACACCAGATAGTTTATTGTATAATCTCTCTCCCTGAACAAAGCCTTATCTCAGAGGAGACTGTTTGAGTTTGAGTGCTTCAGGACCATACCAGAATCTGGGTCCAATGGCCTTAAAAATGTATAGACAAAGAAAAAAAAGATGTGGTCTGTTATTCATAGCTCTTGTTAAATTAGATCTGTTCAGCTCTTCAGCTGTCTACTATTCTGTCAAGACCAGGCTTAGGTGATTCATGTCTTTTATTGAGGAAAGACTGACATATGCTAAGCTCGTTGCCCCCATCCCTAATGAGATGATAAAGCTGGTTCTGCAGAGAAGGTTCACAAAGATGAAAATTCTTTCCTACGTTGAGCCCCAAAATGGAAACCAACTGATCCTTCTATCTACTGTAAATAAAGCAGCTTGTGTGAAGTTTAGAAGAGTTTTTTAGAGAACTGCAATGCACAGCTGAAGTAAACCACAGAATAATGTGTGAGGCTTAGCTAAATTAAAGTATTTCCCTTACCAATGTTGGGAACCCAAGCATTGTAAAAACACCACAGATTTTATTTCAGCCTCTGATTTTAGGGGGTTTTTTTTGTTTTGTTTTTAGTGACAAGAAAATTCCGCTTTAAGAAGAATTTTTTCTAAAGTTGGTTGGTAGAGCTGAATCTATAAAACTATTCTGTTTGCTTGGAAAGCTACTAGAGTCATTTCTTTGGCTTATCATGAAATGTATATTTTTTGTACAAGTACAAGTCCTGTGATTTTTCCCTGGATGATGATGATGGATCCTGACTACGTTAAATGTTGTGAAATTTCAAAGGGGCAACTGTGTTAGTCTAATTCAGCAAAACAAACAAGGAGTCCTGTGGCACTTTTAATTTTTTATTTTGCCTCTCAGTTCCTGGTTTAAGCCACTCTTAGCTTGAGGGCTACCAAACCATGTGAAGCATGTCCTTGCAGTGGGTGTGCTTGAAGGTCCAAGAACCATTCAGAATACAATGCCGATGACTGAGGGATTGTTCCTGTAGATGGCGGACAGCAAACAAACAAGGAGTCCTGCGGCACTTAAAGACTAACAAATATCTTTATTGTATGAGCTTTCATGGGAGAAAATCCACTTCATGAGAAATCCCACTTCTTTAAAGCATCTGATGATTTCTCATGAAGTGGGATTTTCTCCCAGGAAAACGCATGCAATAAAGATATTAGTTAGTCTTTAAGTGCCACAGGACTCCTTGTTAGTCTGGTGCAGTAAAAAACAAACATACACACAGCTGGCCCTTTAGATGGGGGAGGACACTTCATCTTCTAACAAGCACTTTTTATCCAAGGCTCTGAAAGTATTCTACAAATGGGGACACCCAGGGCCTGATCCTGTGTCCCTGCCCCCCCCCCCCGCTGCAATGGGAGCTGGAGCAGCCCCAGGCCAAGAGAGGGGTGAAGACTTGCCAGAGGTCACCCAGCAAGTCAGTGAGAGTCAAACATAAACCCTAAATTTCTTGGCGTGCAGCCTACTTGGGGATTTCCCTACCCCCCCCCCCGTATTTCCCAACACCCCCAGTTGTCCACTAGTAACAGTGTTAAACCAGTTTAGTGAGCACCCCAGCACCACCCTACATCTGCCATAATTTCAAGTCCTGGGGAAGCTGCTGATCCTTGTTCCCAGCTGGCTTCCCTGAGTCCCCCAGCTGGGTGCCTTCCCTACACACCTGCCGGCCAGTTTCCCTGGGTCCACCAGGCACCCTTTCCCCCTGCTCCCCACCCCTGATTCCCTCAGGGCCACTTTCCTAGCCGCTGGAGCTGCTCCCACCCTGCGCATGCTTGTCACTGCCACCATTCTTCTGGCCAGCAGGAAGCTGCGTGGGGAAGAAGAGGTTACCTACCTGTAACTGATGTTCTTTGAGATGTGTTGCTCCTGGACAGTCCAGTGTAGGTGTATGTGCGCATGTGCATGACTAGCTGGAGACTTTTCCTATAGAGCACACATAGGATTGGCTGTGGCGCTCACTGCAGCGGCACCGTCGCGGCTCTCTATGTGAGTCACAGCCGTCCTGCCCCCTCCTCAGTTCCTTCTTTATGCCGATTCCGCAGAGGGGAGGAGGGAGCTATGTTCCCTCTAAGCTGTGCGCGTGTGCATGCGCACACAGGTTGTGAAGCCTGTGCACACAACAAAATGAAGTGCGCACAAAAAAATTTAAGTGCTAATATTTTTGCTTTACTTTAAGTAGGTAATTTCAAATAAAGTTTTGTAATTTATAAAATCATTTCCATCACCATATCAAAATAAAATTTAGATATTATTTGCATCATACACATTTACTTCATTGCACTCAAAAGGTTGTAGGTTCTAGTTTGCAACCACTGCTAGGCACTTTGTCCCTGACAGTTATAAATTTTTTTTTTTTTTTTAACATCAGTGTTAAAATCCAAAAAATCCACCTTTATAGTGATGGAAAATCTTATTTCTTTTCCCAAGTAACACACTCCCCACTGACAAAAGTTGGAAATTGGATTATGAATTAGACAAGGCTCAGTGCTAAAGTCAATCAGTGAAGCCTTCGTCAGGTATCTGTTGGAGTCTTAAGTATCTTATAGATTAACTATAGTAAGACATTCTCAGCACTGCTTCCTGCTATGCTAATGTTGGGTGGGTGGGGAGCCATAAAGGTAATTCAAATAATCCAGCACTTCCATCGCCTAGTTAACTTTTACATATCCATGTGTGGTGCCTGTAATTAAATAGCTTTCCAAACGTGGAGGCACACATGGTCCCTTCCCTGTATAACTAAATCTAAATAAGAGAGAGACCTAAAGCAAAAAGCTGTAACATATAATCCAGGTGAGCACTAGCAAACTAGTATGTGACTGAAAAAAAAGATTGTATTATGGAGTGAGAAGATGGAGGTGAGAGTGAAGCTGGTAATGGAGGGATTCTGATGGAAGGTTAGTGTGAAGAGGCTAGTGAGAATGTCCAAGATAAAAAGATACTCAGTTCAGGTCACAAGTGAGGAGTAATTTTTTTGAGGGGATGTCTCAAGCCCTTGCTTCACAGGCATGCTGTCTTCTCCCTCAGCTGAGGTGCCAAGGCCCCATGCTTTTGGGAAGGGGGCTGCATCATAAGGCCATCATCGCTGTTGCCCTGGTATGGAAGAGTTAAGAGGAGCCTTCCTTTTGCCATTAGTGGCTCCACCCCTGGGTTGTAAAAAGGATCTAAACCACTGGTAATAGGATGTTTCTAAAGGTTTCCCCCTGTCTAGTTATCTGGAAGAACAAAATTTTCCTATTCAGAGCTTTGCCATTTTCATGGTGCCTGAAATAAAATTTCTCTCTCATTACCCCCATAATACAGGAAGATAGATGTAGGTGTCAGCTTGAGTCCTCAAGGTTACTAATAGTTTATTGCTTAAGCTCCCCTCCTGCATACCTATTCTCCAACCTCTCAGTGAACCAGCCTCCAGCTGTCTTCTATCTTAATTGTAAACAGTGGTTTTTGTCGGTGTGGCAGTACCAGAACCCTAGGGCCAAGTTGGGTGAGGGGTTAATTTTATACTGGACCAAAGTCTCTTGGCATGAGTTCACACAGAGCTCTTCTTCCAGTCACCTGAGATGAGGCTGTCTAAGTGCAGAGGCCTGATCCAATAAAAGGGTATTACCTCAGTCACCTGGTGTCTCTTATATTGTCAGTCTCAGCTTCTTGTTTCAGAGCATCTAGTGATCATTGCGCTATATTACTAGTGTTACTGCACACTTATTACATCCCTGCTGCCTAGGCTGGAAGAATGTGGACCTGTGTTCAAACATCAAGCACCAGATTTAGTAAATATTGTATAATTACTTAGCATTAAATCACTGCTACTGTAGCCATCCTTTCTGGTCTATAAATAGAGACCATCAGGAATGATACACAGTCAGGACACACTTTGAATAGGTGACTAATCCTAAAATGGTCAGTGCTTTCTTAAAGTGCTGTCAGAGATCTATGGCCAGCCCCTGCTCCCAAATATGGACAGGCGGAGCATTGCCAACATAGCCTACAGAGCTAGCCTCAATTTGGAATTTATTAAACCCATCTTTAGCTCAGAGAGAAATTACACACACCACTAGCCAGGTAGAAAACACTGAGCTCATAATCTTTCTGTAACCCACGGAGTTGCTTGTAAGAGATCTTTTCAAAATCATTGCCTGCACTGTGGGTGTATCTTCCTCCACCACCCAAGAAAGCAGGAGGCCACTAGTTCATAGACTGAAGGGGAGGAAAAAAAAACAACAAAAAAACCCTCAACACCACCACCACCACCACCACTGTGTTATTTAAGCTCTCCAGTAGGGCTGTGTATGTAGAACCTCTGCACACTAGCAAAAGGGTGTTCACTCTACAGTGGGGAAAGGAATCACTCCATGAACACCAATTCCCAGGACAACACAGTGCTAGGGATGACTGGATTTGTAGCAGAAGCTTGAGTCTTCAGTGGAAGCAGTGCCAGTGCCTTACACCTGCATAAACCCTGTAATCATGTAGTGGTTATTTTTGCAAGTGAAGTAGACGTCATCCACTGATTTTAATTCCATTTTATTCTAAATGTCTGGCAGAATTAAATTGCTGGTTAAGGTATCTCATAGAAATAAGCTTTAGCTCATGACATTGGTCACTACTGTAGCCTTTATGCCAGTTTTGGCACCACACTGCAGTACAATGCCACTGACCATGAAAGTGGCGGTCAATGTGTGTCCTTCATTTAGGGAAAGGCTTCCACAAAGTCCAGGAAAACTAACTGTGGTTCACAAACTGTTAGCCCACACTGTTGGGGAACTGAGTCGTGGTAGCTATGGGCCCCTTCCGGGGAGCTGCTGTGGCCTCATCGCCCCTGCTGGGATCCAGTTGCTGGTGGGGAGAGGCAGCATTGGCAGGGTGCATGAGGGCTGCAGCTGGATTCCAGCCCTGCTAGGGAGATGTTCAGTGGACTCACCCCCCCCCGGGGGGGGGGGGGGGCAGACCACAGGTTGGGAACTACCGGTCCAGGCCAGGACTCTCCTAATTGTCACAGCCTTGCCTGGTGCTCCAACCGCCCTTTGTCAATTGCTTTCTGGCATCCTGCGTGACAACATTCAGATTTTTTTTTGTCATGTGTTTCTTTGGTGTAAGTTCAGGCATAATCAGCTTGCTGGATGGAATCAAAATCAAAGGACTCAAACATGCATGAGGACAGAATGCCACTGCACTAGATCAGTGAGGCTGCAAGCACTGAGATGCAGTAGTGCTATACAGGGTAAGAGTTAACATCAATCAAATCATAGGGCTGGAAGGGACCTCGTGAGATCATCAAGTCCAACCCCCTGGGAATTGAACCCAGGACCTTCTGCATGTTAAGCAGAGGTGCGAAAGGTAGATGTGGAAAAGAACTTCAACTCACTTTAATAGCCTGGATGTTATGTTCATTGGGCATTCTTAGTCCTATTCCAGGCATGGCCAGACTGTGGCTCAGGAGCCACGTGGCTCTTGAATGAAAAAAGCGTGGCTCCCAGAAGAATGTTGGCAAATCAATTTAGGAAAGCAGCCCCAGCCTAGGAGTTCAGGAGAAAGGTGGGATGGTGGGGAGAAGCAGTGGCATGGTCACAGATGGCAGAGAGAAGCGCAGCATTGTTGGAAGTTTAAAAAATTTGCCACTAGCCTGCAGTCTTCTACGTCGAGCAACAGCTAAGTTTTTACTGTATAGGCCTAATTTTCATGGGAACCTTAAATAATTATTAGAAGCTGACGTTAGTGGGATCCATATTTGTCCCCCTTTTATGATAAAATTAAAGTGTGCAATGAATTTTAAACTTAAGTTGGAGTAGGTAAAAGTATATGGCTATATGCCTCAGTGCAGCTCTCGAAGGTTTAATAACTTGTTTGGCTCTTGAGTTCCATAAGTTTGGCCACTCCTGCGCTATTCTAAGCCTTTTTTTTTTTTTTGTGGCTGTGGAATTAGGGTTGAAGATCGAGGTTGGGGAAGAGGCACAACATTGAATATTTCCCACCTTTGGTTAAAATACTGAAGAAAGCATCTTGCCTGTACTTAATAGCAAATAAAGCTGTATTTTTACAAATGAATTACTGTGTACCATGGAGTAGAAATATACACCAGTGAGTAGTGTTTCATGGTTTACTAATAGCATAGAATCATAGGGTTGGAAGGGACCTCATGAGATCATGTAAATAGGAACATCTTTAACTACTGGTAGGTGAGCTTGGCACTCTAGAACAGGGGTCTCAAACACGCAGGCCACATGCAGCCCCAACAGCTATTTCCTGTGGCCTGCGAGGATACCGTCATTACCAATATTTGCAATATTGTTGTATGAAAAGGTTTCAGTGGTACAGCCCTCGGGCTAATATACTAGTCCTCATGCGGCCCTTATGGTGATTTGACTTTGAGATCCCTGCTCTAGAACCTGAGGGACTGGTGGCATTAGCAAGCAGTATGTGTACTCTCCTATTATGCTTTACTGAGGTGAATTAGTTCTGGACTATCAGTGTATTGCCTTTTCAGTCCTAGGCTATTTTTTTCTGAAATATGCAGCCGTTTGGTGATATTAACAAATAGCAGCAGAGCACAACTTCCTAGCAGTACAAGACTAGTGGATTAAAAACAGCTGTTGCTTAACTCCTAGATAGGTTACCCATTTCAATAAACTGTGACACATTTAATTTATTTATTTCAACACTATGATTTAAGAGCCTAAAATACAAGTTCTTCCCTTTGTATTTCTGCAAATAGCACTGCAATCATAACTTACAAAATGTTTAAAATACAAAATGTACATGAAATTACAATACAAGGCTCTGTAAACATCTAGAACTTAATCTTTAGTCTTAATCTTTGTCCCATATTTTTAAATATAAAACTTCAATTTGTTGAACAGTTTCCAAACCTCAAGGAATGACATCCATTATGTGTATCAAAAATAGTTTCAAAGCTCTGTTTGCATCAGAACAAAATTGTCATTTTTCTCTTTAATCTTTGGTTTACAAAGGATGGCAGTTCCACTGATATAATTCAAGATTTAATAGAGGAAGTCTGATTGCCAGGTTTATGTTCAGTAACATAAGTTACTTTTTTGTGGCCCACGTCTAATGTGCCAAATACTTCTCCTTAATCTTTATTCTTAACATTGATCCTCCACCCGCTCCACTGAAGAGAAGGTGGAGACCTCCTATTAAGGCTTTCCTTCAGGTTTAAAACCTAAAAGTCAGTATGGAAAACTGACACTTCTGAAGGGGACTGAGGAAAAAGCAGGAGGAATGGCAAGTAAGTGGATGCCAAAAAATGATCAAGTCACAGGGTACTGTTGTAAAATTAAATTTGCATAGTCCAATGGAGTTTGTGTGCTTTTAACAGTCTTTACAGTATCACACAAGCCAAAAGAAAATTAAGACCCTTGTACTGAAGCTTTTACAAGGCAAATAGAAAAACTGCTTTAGTATCCAAAGCTATATATAATTTTTTTTTTTTTAAATAGGAAAGCATTTCTATGTCTACAGGCATCAAGGTATTTAAAGGCATCAGACGATTTAGTGCATAGCAACTCTGGATTGTATGGGCATCCATATTTTAGGTACAGTATGAATTCCAGCTACTCACTCAAAGGACTTGCAAGGAGAAGAGGCTGAACCGGTTGTTAGGAGCACAAAACCCACACAAGTATGAAAATCTCATAAAATTAGACTCCTCTCACAAATATTGGTTAATTCAACAGACCTGAAAACCGGAACACACCTTGCTACCAACACACAACCTAAAGACAGTTACAAAGTTTACAAGTGTTTTAAAAAGTGTTATAAAACCATAATTAGCTGGATTTCTGAACACTTCAACATTTAAAGTTAATGTGTGTAGGGACAGTAAGTAAAGAAGCACCACTGAGGGACAATTACTCTTTTCAAATGACAGAACTGCTGAAAGTTACTAGTTTGAGATACTTATGCTCATGTACAGGACCTTCATTGAAAGGATTAGTTGCCTAGTATACACTGTTTATCAGAAATGAATCTACCTGTACAGTGACTTTGCATAAGCTTATTTGAAAAGTAATAATTAAAGTAAGAGCCACCACTTTAGTAGTCCTAGATGACCTTTTTTTAAAAAAGCCATTGGTTTGCTTAAAAGAAAGTTCCGTTTCCACCCCCCTTTTCAAATGTAGATCTTTTCTGCAGGCCCCGAGCCAATAAATACAACGATATACTGTGTAGCCTTTAACACCATTGCTAGAACATGACATCTAAACATAGCAAAGTGATATTTCATATGCAAGAGGTTCTATGTAAAGTTTCCCCTGCTCTGCCAAAACACATGCCACCCCAAAACCCATATTTATTATTTTTATTCCTAATGTCCTCGATAACGGAATCCATTTAAGACTTTTTCATATTACTGTAACTTAAGAACGTAACTAAACTGCCAAAAGAGCTTAATTTCTCCAGAACCAGGACATGTCCTGTACATATATTAATTGCAATGAAAATACGTGTAAATACCTCTACTAATTCACTGTTGTCATTTCCTTATATTTGGATAATCAAAGTTAAAAGCATTTGCTTTTCATTTTCACCAGCATGGAACTTCAACAGAAGTCTGGGCTACACAATTTCAAGTACAAAAGTGTACTTATGATCTTATTTTGCTATAAATGAATCTCTATAATTTTTGTATACCCTGTATGTTCCACATCAGTCAGGTCTGTAAACTACAACCTCTTGGGAAATACCTAGCATGGCCTAAATAGTCAGTTTGAGTCTTTCCTAGCTTTCTAATCTCAGAGGCCAGAGGTTTTAAAATGTAGTGTAAACATTACTGTCTGATGAAGTGGGTAGGTGAGGGAAATGCATCTTTTCAAACAAACTGTATTGGATTAATGCCACAGTCATTGTCTCATACTGTTTTCTTAAAGAAATTTTGCTTTACAAATTTACCATTAAATGTTCCAGAGGGTAGCCATGTTAGTCTGTATATAGCAAAAACAACGAGTCCTGGAGCACCTTAAAAACTAACACATTTCTTTGGGCATAAGCCTGCATGGGCTCCAACCCACTTCATCAGATACATCGAAGTGCGTTGGAGTCCACAAAAGCTTATGCCTATAGAAATTTCTTAGTCTTTAAGGTGCCACAGGACTCATTGGTTTTACTGTTCAATGTAGGCAAACTACTCAAATGGACTCCCCTTTAAAACACATGCTTAACAGTAAATTTCTTTTTAGCAGATCAATGCGAACAGCAGTTCAAATTTAAGAAACTGTAATGTCAAAGTGGCATGATTTAGGCAGATGAATATACAGAATAGGGATATAGACATTTACTGCATTGAAAATATTACAGTCACAGAAGACTGGTGTATTTCAAAACAGTATTCCATAGGGATTAAACACTTAAATCCTCTGGAATTATCAAAATGCCCCCTTATCTAACATGGCTTTTAAATTAAGGTTCTTTACATAAAAATCCTCATTCTCAAATTTGACTACAAATGTAACGTTTCTATGAAAAAGCTATTTCAGTAAGGAGCCTGTGCTAACAAAGTACAGGAAAATAGTTATAAAAGTTAAATCTTGGAATGTCATTTCTATCCCAACACTTCCATGATGGAATGATCTCTTTGCAGCCTATCAAACAACAGTTTCAGTTTACAAAGAAGTGCAGATCTATGTTTGGCTTTGCTTCCTATGAATTAAAGAAAGAAAACACTAAAGTATTTTTATACACAATGGCTTCCAAGGCATTGGCTTAAGATGACAGTTTTGTTTTTTGTATTTTTTGTTTTTGTTTTGTTTTTTGTTGCCTCTGGAAGATTTCATTATAAAAAGTTATTTTTAAACAATATGCTTAAAGGCTGTTCAGAATGACCAAAGGTGTACAAAACTGTCAATTACAATTTTCTACCTCTTCTAAGGGAAAGGAGCACACTGAAGATGTGTATTAAAATTTCTCCACATTCAGTACTGTGAATATTATAAGAGCAAAACTAACATCACACGTTTTAAGCACTTACAATATAAAAAGTATTCTATTTAAATTCAAAACAGCAAAGCTCAGTTGTAATTTTTAGTTAAAATATCCTGTCTTGCTTCTTTGTGTCAATTCACCAAGTCATTTTTTACAGCACTTGAGAAACTAGAGTTAGAAATGCTTTGTCTCTACATCAAAAAGTAACCCACTAAAAGGGCTCTGAAGGATCCACTGCTCCAGTTTATAAAGGCCACAAGAGTTGGAAGCACAGTAAATATAAGAGAAAGGGATGACGAAGAAATATTCAGAGAAAATTTGAAAGTTTTCATGGATGTTTAGTTGCTAGCTTAGCGATTACTGGACTCCATCCGTTATTCCTGCCTCCAGAGATCCAGAGCATGAACGTGGAGACTGGCTGGCCACTGTTGCTCCATGTGACACTGAGATCTGTGACATATCTCTTCCTATGATCTCATTCACTAGAAAATAAAAGTATAAAATCATATAGTCAGTATTTGATAACTACTGTAAATATACCAACTGCTAATGGCTAGGTATTATATTTTCCAGAAATGCATTATTCATTAGAATAAAAGTAGGAGTATAAAACAAACTACACTCAATTCAGATACATGAAATTCATAATCTTAAATCAATTCTATTTAAATATTTTAAATAATTAATAATTCAGGATGTGGATTAAAAACTAATATTCAACCACCCTATCTGTATTCTGATCTTGCACCTTACAAATCACATCTTTTTAAGTGAGCTGCTCTGCAGCTAAAGGTAAAGCACTTTATGTGCTCCCCTATAGGTGGCACAATCTTTCAAGTCTCAGTGCTCATTTCACAAAGTCATGGCTAACAGGATAAAGGCATCAGTTACATCATAACATCAGCATCCAGCAATATCTTACTGTCCTATAAGCAACGTATGCTATTGAACAGGCTCTTATCTACAAATCAAATATTACAACTGCTCAGTGCTGTTCAGTCTTTGAGCAATATAATAAAAATGAAAACGCAACTAAGAACCTTTATTCTTTGGAAGAAGAATGTTACTGTCTCCAAGTTATGATAGACGGCTCATTCTAGATTTGATGACATCAATTAAAGCAAAGGTTTCTTGCTACTGATTATGCAGTTTGTTCTACTGGAGATGAGACTTTAGAGGGCCCTAAGGTAAGATAATCACTAAATTAACAGCACTAGTCAAATAACATTATAGCCTTACTCCTTAAATCACAATAGTTCTGTTTATGTTGAACAATAATTTATTACTGGCCTTTGGTAGTGCGTATTACAGGGTTTTTCATTTAATACTATTTACCCATTTGTGGTTCTGTTTGTTTTTTGAGTGGCTACTATGTATACCATACAGACAGATCCACAGAAAGTTGTATTACATAGCTGTATCAGCAAAATATAAATAGCTAAAGCTTAAATAAATTCTAACATTTCCTAACCTCTGTCAGATTGCTAGAAAGGCTAACATCTCCTCTCACTCTCCTATCCCAGAGCCTCTTGGGATCAGGGTGGCTCTGTTGCTCCCCAGCTTTCCAGAGCTTCCATTTCATTTTGCTGCTTCTTTAAAAGCTATGAACTTAGCAAGAGCACTGAAACTATCAGTCTGTAGACTCTGGGAGTTCCTATGCTCTAAACAACCACAAGTACTAGAAATTTAATTTGCTTTAAAATGAAAACTTAAATTCAGAAGAATTTGATGGCTTAGACTTCCTTGGCAACTATCCTTCTTTCCAACTATAACTGGATTTTTCAAGCCCATAGCACATCCTAGCTAAAGAAGCCCTGACACACAGCAAATATTTTTCATAAAATTGAGGTGGGACTCCTTGACTATGTCTACACTATAAAAGTTGGTTTGAATTAACAAAGTTGAACTAATAAATTCAACCTGAATTCGAACTAAACCTGACCATAGTAATTTGAATTTACAAACTGCACTAAATCAACTTAAACATTAAGTCAAATTAGTGCACTTCGTTAATTCAAATTAACTGCCCTAATTCAAACTTTAGTTCAAATTAAGGTTTAATCCTGGTCTGCACTGCCCTTAGTTTGAACTAAGAATCAAACTAAGTGCTTGGTCTGAACTAAATGCAGGCGTTACTAATTCAAACTAAGCTTTCATTAGTTTGAATTAAGGAATTCCTTAATTCAAACTAACTAAATTCACTTCTTGGGAATAGGCCATTGGAGATGTTTATGGAACATACACACTAGCTTTAAAAAAGCAAAAAGAATACTTGGATACATAGAAAAAAGAGGGAATATATTTGCTGACTTAAATGAATAAAATTAGGAGCATAGTAGAATTACATAGTATTTTTCTTGCAATTCTCTTCCATGCTGCAACAAGGATATTTTCAATTAAATTTAAAAAAGTAAAAAAATTGAAAATTTACATGAAAATATTTGTGCAGTTTATAAAAAAGAGTAGCACCTCCCTCTGCAGGAGGTAATTTAAAAAATATATAACTAAATTTGAGCGATCAAGGACAAAATATGACAATCCACTTTTTAATGTAAGTAAATAATATTTTGTAATATTTTCAATTTAACCATGATTTATTTAGGTTCTCATATGACTACACAGAGAGGAGAATTTTCTTCCACTGCTATACATGTTCCTGCACAAAACTGCTAGGTCTACTGTTTGAATGGATTTTCTTAAAGCAAAAATATACTATATGACAATGTTATTTGAGCCTGTATAATAAATACATTTTAAATATTTAAGTTGTTCAGGACAGGGACTGTCTTGCACTTTGTGTTTATGTAATGTCTAATACAATAACAGCAAGAAACTGTTAGCCTATCATTTTATTACTTAAACAAATCAATACAGTGAACTCTTCACAACTTCAGGTTTTTCCAATACCAGTTTTTATACTAGGGGATATATGCTTAGGAAAACAAAGTTACCTTATTTTTGCTCATAAATCTGAATTAATTTAGCACCTTTGAGAGAGAACAGTCTTATTGATGATAGGCACTATAGAAAGACAGCTTGTTTTTCTTCCATGACTTGTATGACAAAGTGACCTAAATCATTTTACCCTTCCTCCCTCTCAGTCAGCTGTATCAGATCTAGAAATATGTCCAGCCTCAGTTTTGGATGGCTGTCTGGGAAAGCCTAATTTAAAAACTGATGGGGGGGGGGGGGGAAGGAAGAAGGGTCCAAACAAATACAAACACCACCCCCCAAATTTCTGGTCTCCCCCTTTCTTTTTGGAGTTTGCGTTGGGGGGAAAGTGTCACATTGGTGAATACTCTTCTATTTTTAATTCTCCTCTTCAGTATCTGTTGCATGGCGGGAGGCTCCATGAACTGCAGCAAGTGGACTGAATGCCCCTCAAAGATTAAAGAGAGGGCTCTCTCTTTAACATAAAGGCCCACTACTCAACCTACTCAGTCTGGGAAACCAGCTCATTTGTCTTGCACAATTCAGACTCAATTTGTCCTCACATAGGGTTTTTGGGAAGTTGTGCTAATAAATTAGAGTAAAATTTAGAATTGCACCCCTTTGTTCAGCACTTTTTATGCTAATTATTCTGGAAAACTGATTGCAGAAGAGGCCTCTTATGAAGCTGAACAAAAGGTATTACATTCAAATTGTAATTGGTTACGTTAAATGTATTATGAGATGGACAGTTTCTGCAACTGTATGCGTCCATATATATAAAATATTATATAAGAATACACAATTGTAGAAACTATATATACACACACACATTTATAGTAACTGTACAAAACTAAGTTATTTATCTAACATTACACCATATAATGTGATATATAAAAAGTTTACAAGGTTGTTTCAGAGATTGGACATCTAGCATACTCAGCAAAATTCCTTTAATTTATTTGCATTTGTTGATATTGGTAATCAAGATTGACCATATATAAAAATGTAGGAGTTACTAAAAAAAAAATCTATACAGGAATGAAAGTTACTACTCTATAAATTCAATCCTACACACAGTAAATAATATGCATTCCACTTTTCAGATTAAAGCCATAAATTTACAATGAATGTGTCAGAAGAACAGAACTGTACAATATCTCTGTTCGAATGAATGTCAAAGCTTGCCCATACAATAGTTAAAATTCACTCAGTTTGGGGCTGCATGTTAACTACAGTTCAGATTACAACATTCATAATTTTTGAACTCTACATAAAGCAAAGAACATTTTAATTATAGCTGCTCATTTTAATAAAATTCTGACTTAAAAAGAAGGCATTTCAATACTTTTGTGAATCTACCTCAAGACAGAATAAGCATGATTACAATTTATAGTTGCTTTATGTGGGAAAATGTATAATGTGAGTAACTCAAAACCTCACATACTCTTCTCTTACTGCTTTTATCATTAATATTTATGTTATACAAATTGACTGATGGTTACCATTTAACCAATATTTTTTAAACCAGTAAGGTGGTCATCTTGATCTTTCTGTTCTTCTTGTTAGTGGAAATATGTGATACTCTTGGAAGACTGATGAAAATGGCTTACTTGATACACCTGTTCTCTATAGATCTTCATAAAATCATCACATCCTTCCCTGCAGTCACGTCCAATGCTGAAAACAGCACAGGACTGGAAAGCCTAAAGGAACACAAGTTTTTGCTGCTCAAGTAGCAGTTTAATGTAGCTTCATGTAATTCCTAGTATACAGTTTTCGTAGAAATTCATAGCAGATGACAGTATTGCAACAAAGCTGAAATACAAATGTTCTGGATTTAATAGTAATCATGTGTTTATTTCCAGAGAAGTAATTGTGTTAGTCTATGTCCAGCAAAAATGATGAGAGTCCTGTGGCACCTAAAAGACTGACAGATTTCTTCAGGGATAAGCTTTTGTGGGCTCCAACCCACTTAGTCAGATGCTTGTTGTTTTTTCAAGTGTTTATTTTTACATGTTTATTCCTAAAAACAAGTTTCGGAAACTCTTCTCAGAATGTGCTGAGCTCCTGCGCTAGAACTGGAATACCCAGCACCTGTAAGATCAGGCCTTTAATAATCTGAGATAATGGAAGTGGTGTCTTTGAAAGGGCGGGGGGTGTTTGTGCCTTACAAAAACTGGAGATTATAAGCACACATCTTTTAACTAACTATACGGTGTTATACAGCAGTCTTAAAATAAGAAGATTTGAATGTAAATACTTTAAGGTAGTAAAATCAGATGGTAGTTGTGGTTTGTAGCTCAAATAGATTTGAGAATTTTACTTAAACAGGTGGATTTTTTGAGGATTTCTCAATATGTTTTTTAGCAACTCAGAATGCTGTAAAGCAGTGGTTCCCAACCTTTTTCAGGCTGGGGATCCCTTTTCAACAACCACTGCTGTAAAGTAATAACTGCAACATGATGCATCATTTCACTTCTGTTTGAAATTATTTTTAGAGCCAGAATACAGAGTAAGCAATCTAGCATACAAACCTGAACTTGACTAAAGTGCATAAAGGCACTGTATACATATTAAAATAAGGTATGTTCAGAAAATAAATAAGGCCATAATCTAGGTTTCCTGGAACAGGTTTGGGTAGGAAAGGAAAAGAGAATGGGGTCCCTCCTCTTGCAAAACTGGTATGACCACTCAAAGCACATTCAAGAAATGAAAAAGCTAGAACTGTGAAAGTCTTAACAGGAAAATCAATATGTAAACTTCTAAAAATCCCCTTCCAGGGACATAAAGTGTTGGCTTCTTAAGAAAATTTTATTTTCAAAAAGACTGTACTAAGGTCATACGCAGATTTTTATTGATGTGGGTTGACAGCAAAACTCCTATTGGCTTCAGTGAAGCAAACTGACAAGACGAATGGCAGTATGTGGATTTTTTCAATATGCCAACTAATTAAAATATTAAGAAATTTGAATGGTAAAGAGATGCTGAGTACTACACTGAATATTCCTTATTGCCTACTTTGTAAATAATTATTTAGACTTAATTCATGCTGACCATGTTTTAGTTTTTGAAAGATTGTGTTTAAAAAAATCAGCACTGGACACTCTCACCACAATTACAAAACACAATTATAATTTTATGGCTGCTGAATGGATACATCTCTACGAGATGGAGTGTGTGAACAGTCATGAACTAGTGTACTAATCAAAGATGAATTAGTGTTTAAACTGACAGAATTAAGAAAGATTTGCTTGGACTACTCACAGAAACTAATATATTCTGCACAACAGAAGAATAGGTGGTAACACATTCATCTCTAGATACAGAATGGATGTGTTTCTGACAAAATGAAAAACATTCCACCACTTGCTGTATATATTTCAGTTACATGCAGTAAAAATTGTGTGACAATACTCCTTCGTTTCCTTTAAAAAGTCATTTGTCCTCAGCATCTTATCACTTTTCAGTTTTTGAGACCCTCTGGACTGCTGCCAAACTTGCATGACAATTAGTGTTCATGCATTTCTAGGGTCTGCCCCACTGTTTCAGGTTTTACCAAATGTGGCGCTCCATTTGTTTTTGTATGTTGCTTCAGACTGCACATTGCAAAGCTAACTAAGCCACTGAAAATAAGATGGGCAATCCACGTGTCCCTTCATGTTTCTTCTCTTGCCTTTGTTAAAAGGATGCTGAACAGATACCCTGCAAACAAGGACACCCAAAGCACTAACACAAAGAAGGATCTCAGCAACAAAGGAATCCATCAGCTGGTTCAAAGAGAAGAAAGATCTTCAGCAAAGGAAACATGACGCCTGCACATCAGTAGGTGCCAGCCAAACACCATGTTTCTTTGGTAACTGGGAAACTACAAGCACTACTGGATCACATCGATGATGTCGCACCAGAAGACAATCAGACATGATGTTCTCTGTGTGCATTGAAGATGCATGCATAACAGTGTCAGGGCCCTCCAACCGATGCTGACTTCTTTGGTGCCTATATATACCTGATATCCAAAGGGGCAGCAGTGTTAGTCTAGTTTAATAAAACAAACAAACAAGGAGTCCTGTGGCACTTAAAGACTAAGGACTCCTTGTTTGTTTTACTTATACCTGATGTAATCTGAAACAAAAGGCAATCTACTCTGTCTCTTCTCAGGGCCAGATGGTAGATTTAGTGCCACAGTTTAATTGTGCATTGTATCAAAAAGTATCCTTTTCATTAGTTACGAATTTGCTACATTTCAATTTTACTCACCTTAATAAAAGACAGATGACAAGTGGCAACAGTTTGAGCACCTGATCCATTCTCTATGCCAGTTATTTCATATACTTATTGCATTTATGCTTTAAACATTTTAAATTTAGAATAAATGTGTTTGTAAACAGACTGAGCTCCACCAATGCTCAAAAAGCACAAAACCAAAACAGAACATAACAAATCCTTTCCACTAAGCAGCTGCACATAATGCTCAGTCCCTTATATAAAACTATATCTCAGACCAATCAATCAAATCAGTTTTGCACTCTGCCCTTAAAGTTGGTAGACCCAAGCTATTTCTAATTAAGAGGAAAGCATTTTTGAATCCACATTACTTAGAATGCCTGGCTTCCTTTATTTTAAGGAGATATAATCATTCAGGCCTCCACTAATTGCAATTGTGGCAGTGTCTCAGGGGGCTATTACTGGACAATTTAGGGCTTGGTAGCTCAACACCACTACCTTAAAATCTATATGGCACCTCTCCAATAACCAGTACAGATCCAGAGCACACGTTCTGTGTACTCTGTAGCACACCCAACTTGCTAAATGGACATTCAGCAGCTTCTGAGTCATTTAAGATGAAGTCCTAGAACATATTTCATTAATCTAAACTCTTCATTGTGAGGGGCACTGTGTCCTCTCTTACTCGTCTCCTATAAGTTAGTTTTGTGTAGGATTTTTTTTTGTTTGTTTTTTAAAGCACCTTAACATAAATACATGCTGCTTTCCCTTTGTGCTATTCTAAATTCAGGCTGTTTGCATTACTGACAAGTTTTAATATTGTTAAGTTTGCCGTGAGCAAGTCTACAGAGGACTGTAGAAATGGAAATTTAATTTAGAATCCTATTTCACATTAAGGTTTCTAGTCCATTAGCATAACTATAAACAAAACACTTTAAAATGTTTAGCTTAGTGTAATCTCTCTTTAAATATTCATTGAACAACCTTAATACTGTCATAGTTAAGATTAGGGTTGTGTACTGATTAAGTGCTATTTTGTAGGGTTTCAACTAGACTAAAATAGAGATCAGAAGCTTTTTTTAAAAAATGTTGTGTAATCTTAAATTAATACATCTTTCACTTCTGAACTTCCAGTCTAAAATACAGTGATAGAATAAAAGCTGCTTTAGAAAATAAATAACATCTTTAAAAATGTTTTAATTAGAATTTTATGCATATAGTTCTGTAGAAAAAATGGAAATAAAAAAGCACAAGTAAAACCAACTACCATGTGCCTATTTCTAGCATTAACAATACACCTAACGTTTAAGACACAGTCAGTGTACAATTCTTATTCTCAAATATGTGAAGGAAGCAAGTTGACAGATTTCTAAGGGAACAGCAGAACATTTTCCCCAAGTTACAGTACATCCAACAAGCCAGGTATTTTATTAAATGTCAGTTAATTTCAATCCTTCAGCTGGTACTCCAATTTAGCCTTTTCAACCTAATCTATCTAAAATCAGACCTAATTTCAGATTAAATAAATCAGAAGTTTTACCTTTATGGTTAAAAAAGTTTGATATTTAAAACGCAATGAAGAGTCAGATGCTATTCTGGCCATACTCTGACCTAGCGTTATTCAAATAATAAAAAACAAGCCTTGAGCTCTCTGCAGCAAGTTATGCTGTTTCCCTAGATTCTGCAGCAACTTCAAATCCCTTTTCAAAAATGGAGTTTTATTGAATTAAATCTGACAGCATTACCTCACACCTGGTTCATGCTATTAAGCTTTCCTTTCTAAGCCTCAGGGCTAGAAATGAGGGGTGTGGGGAGAGTTGTTTACTGATTGTAGCAGGTTATTGTTGTGGAATTAAAGCTAAGGGTGAAGTCTAAACTAAATTCCACATCCATGAATCACAGAAAAAAGATACATGTCCCTGTTTACAGTAATACTTATTTATTATGTACCATTTCCCATCTGTAGCTGGTAGAACTACCAAAACATATTCCCTTCCTTACTTTTGTGCTCCAATTTCAGACATTGAAGCATTTAAGCACTCACCCTCTAGATTTTCCACACAGGAGTTGGACATGAATGCTGAATGTTGAGTCCATTTCTCTGCTGAACCTGATGGCTGGTATTCCAGGTCAGAGATAAAATTGTCTGTGTCAGAGAAGAAGACAGACATAACTACTGACTGGCCTAAACCAAGAAGTTACAGATCACTCAACCAGGAAGTGAATTTCACTAATTCTTGTAATAGCACTCACTGATTTGTCGCTTCAGTGAAGTGTGCAGTTATATTCAAAGTAACAGTTTTTATTTTGAAGTGAATATCACTTTTGTAATTAAATATCTTATTAAAAAACGATTGATTAGCATATTATTTTTATGTATGTGTCGGTTACAATATGGAGTCATAAAGGTAACTGATAACATTTACATGTTTATCTAACAGGTAGCACCCCAAATTTTACATTATATAACTTTGGCTTTTTTACATTTTGTTCTTGTGAAAAATTTCAGTTACGACAATCAGTCAAGGTTTTTTTTTTTTGTTTTTTTTTTTTTTGTTTGTTTGCTTTTAAAGCCGTCTACTTTGTTTTTTGTGTTCTGAGAAGTCCAGGCAAGAGGCAGCCTATAACAACTAAGCTGAACAAGAAATCTGGATTTCTCTTGCTTTTCAAAAGAGTTACATCCATTAGAGTAGATACATGACCAATATTAAGTAAGAAAAAACTGTCTGAATAAAACATCTGTTTACTTTTTCCTGGAAATACTCTTTCCTACCTGTGGTCATCTAGTCAGACAACAGAAAGCAAATCTGAAGTACCACGAAATTGATTAAATTTTGGTATCATTCATACAGAGTGACAATGGGGCATGAACAGCAGCTCCTAAGGAATTGTCGAGAGATGTGAATATCTGAGAGGAAACAGGGAATAGTTTTAAGGGGTAAATTGAGAAAATGCTCAATATCCCATTTATTGTTCCAGAAGAGAGCTCCTTGAGAGTAGACTATTGCATTAACCAAAGCCTATATGTTCATCTGATCGTGTTTAATAGGTGTACACATCCGGCTTTTTAGGTAGCTGCAGAATTTGTAAAAGCGGGGGATGTGGCTGGATTCAGTTCTGATAGGTAACGGGCAAGATGCCTACTGTGCTATAAGTTAAGATTCTTGAATATAAGCACGTATCTGTTCTGCTATCATGATCTTCAAGTCTTGCTGGGGATTCTTAAAGAGAAGAATGAAGGTGTCTTCATTTTCTGAAGAATTCAAACTCTTTCATTAACCACTCCTAATTTTGAGTTTGAAGAAAGCTGTCTGGTAAGTAACCTCTTAAAGAATAAGGACAGAGGCAAGGCTGGTTCTTCCATAGAGATGACCTAGGTGGTCACCTAGGGGGCGCCAAGGGCTGCTGGGCTGGGGCTGCTCCGCTCCCTCTCCGTGGCTGGATCCCTGCAGAGGTGGTGCTGCTCCCCAGCTGCAGCCTGATCCCCGACCAGGGCTGGATTGCGGTAGCAACGCTGCTCTGCTGGTGGCAGAGGGTGTCAAAATCCTTGCTGAGCTAGGGTGGCAAAAAGTCTGGGGCCAGCCCTGGACAGAGGACAAGTTCCTTTTAAATACCAGCTATGCTTATTCAGAGTAGAGATTCTCCCACTAAGTGGAAGGGTGGTATAACTAGCAGGAAATCAGATCTTTCTTTGAAGGAAAAAAAAAACAAAACAAAAACCCACCCAGAATCCAGTAGGGAGGGAGCATGCCAATCTGGGACCTAATGCAGAAAATCACCTTGAAGACCCCCAGATACTAAAGCAACCACTCCAGACTGAAGTATTGCTTCAAACTTTCAATGGGGTAGACAAGAAACACTTGCAAAAATTCCCTGCAGCAGAGTGTGAAAGTAAATCAAAACAAAGCTACCTACCCTGTTTGTAAAAAAGAGCATAAACATCATCCCAGCCTTTGAGTACAGAGGCACATTGTTTAGATCATCTGAGCAGAGAGACCTTTTTTCGCCTGTCTATAATGCACATCAGTTCCAGTGGCGTAGCGATGGGGGAGCCCTCGGGTGCCAGGCTGTAGGAGGGCACTGGGACAGGGGGTTCAGGGTGGAAGGCGTGGGGCCAGGATTGGTCCTACCCTAGAGGTGACTGAGGGGGGCGCCTAGAGTGCCAAACAGTAGGGGGGGCCAAGGGTGCTCCCCAGAAAAGGTAAGGGGGGGTCTGGGGCCCCTCAGCTGGTCTGCGGCACACTCTGAGTAGCCTGCCACTCAGCCCACAGCCCTTGGCCAGCTGGTGCTCGCTGTCCACCTAGCGGCCCCCCCCCCTTGACCAGCCCCTGTGCCTTGGCCATCCAGGCCCACCAACTGGGACAACTGCTCAGCCAGGGTTGGCCTAGCTCTCCACGTGGCTGGATGTACCACACGGCTTGCCGCATGGTGCTGCCTGGCCACAGCTGCTACAGACCTCTGCTAAAGTCGACTTTAGATGGGTCCCCTCGCTTAAGTTGACTTTATGAAGTCAGCTTAAACAAATGGGGCCTCACTAAGTGGACTTCGTAAAGTCGACTTACCTGAGCCCTGTAGTGTAGACATAGCCTGACTGTTGTCCAAATGGCTTTGTGCAAGAGCACTGAGCTTCTCTGTCACTTTATTATGTCAACTTTCAAAGGGTCCTCTGGCTTAAGTAGACAAATGGCTCTAATGCACTAAGTCAACTTTATTACGTTGACTTTAATAGGCACACTTGAGTTAAGTCGACTCAGTAAAGTTGACTTAACCCTTAAAAGTCAACTTTAAGGGCAGGAGTGCTTAAGTCAACTAAAGCCTCTAGTGTAGACATGCCCCCCCCCCCCGATAGTACAATTTGCAATTAGAATTATGCACATGTCCCTATAATCAATTTGTCATAGCCACAGAGTAACAGCAGCCAGAAAATAAACCTCAGCTCCTAACTTAAATATATTTTAAGACCGATGCCTTGGTGAGGGCAGCCCAGAAAGGAAAATTAAAATTTAAAATTTGCAAAACTGTTATATCTTAACTATTACTGCTCCCTGAGAATTCCAGAGGGGGTGCTCTGAAGGTCATCTGATTATAGAAAGTTCCTCAGACATAACAGAAAGCCAAGAAAAGCAATGCCATGTGAGTTTTGACCAAATCCCAACCAATCAACACTGCCTCATTTAAGACCAGAGATGGGTAAACTATGGCCTCAGAGCGCCTTTAGTATGACCCACCCCTTCTCATCATGGAGGCCCAGCAGAGCGCAGGTGGAGCAAGGCACTGCTCTCCCCTTCCCCTAGCCAGAGAGCAGGACGAGCTGATGAGAACCGATCAGCTGTTGCTGCACTTCTGGCTCTGGCCTGGCCCCGTAGTGCCATGGGCAAGTGTGGAGCCTGGAGGGGGAGTGGCGCAGTGCTCCAGAGCTCAGCTGATCAGCAATGCACTGCTCCCCCTCTGGGCTCAGCTCCACACTTCTCTCCAAAACTCCCCCTAGCCTCACCCTCTCTCACCATAGGGGTGATATAGTTGCCCCACCCCTTCTCCTATAGCCTGTGGCCCACTCTCCATTGGCAGTGGCCTCAGGCCCTAAACTTTGCTCACCCATTTTAGACTAGTGCATCAAACTGTGTATGATCAATCCACAGAAGAGATAACAATTTAGAAGGTAAATATCAATAATAAAGAGGGAAGCTGTGATCTGCCCATCTCCACAAATAGAAAAGAATACTAACTGAATAAGCTGTTCAGTGATTCCACACTTTGAAATTAGTTTTATAAATAATTGTGATTATGAGTTGCTGATTTGTCCTGATAGAGAGATAACTACCAGCAATGAAATCTCAGGGATTTTAATGTCAAATGTATTACTGATCACTGGATATTCAAAGGCTCTCCTTGTTAGTGATTTATGATGTCAAGTACCATAAGTGAGCAAAGCATGCATGTACTCTGGTGCAGGAATTTTGTTCTTTGTTTCTTGTGTGTTAAAGCCATGTACTCTTACAGACTTCAACTGAATTGACCTTGAAATGCATATATTTGTATGTTTTCTGCCTTAAATTCACAGCCTACATTCACTGACATAGAATATATTAAAATATGTAAATGAGTATATTCAAAAAACAATTGTATCTTTAAAATATTCCACTAAATGATATATTTTAGATAAATTTGACTGTTTCCTTAAATGCTTAAACATATTTCTTAGGGGAATTTAGGACATGTGTAAAGGGTTAGCATAAGTAAAGTATGTCTTCTCATATTTAAATGTCAAATTATTATACAGAATTGAATGTCTTGTATGGAGGGAGGAAACCACTATTCTACTTAAGGAAGACTGAAAAAGTTTAGGGTACTCCAGATCTACTTTAAAATATGATGGTGCTTTTATGTCATCTCTCAACCGGGAGATAGATTCTTTTGTCCAGTAAGCTGAAGAAAGACAGTTATCTGGTAAATCAAATTTCTGGGGGGTGGGAGTAGGGGAGGCAGCAAGAGTCAGCTAGATTTGTTTAGAGAAGTGGGCATTTTAAAATTAAAGTGATTTGCAACCATCTGAATACACCATTTCAGGTGCACACCAAAGAAGTAAAAGTGCAGTCACTGAAGTGAATCAGGGTGAGAAAATGGTTTTTCAACAGCTTTTTTTCTATTATGTGCTATGCAGGCAATGCAGCATAATCTTTGGCAGTCTGCACATTCTCTCCATTTTACAGTAAGTGGTGTAGCATGGCTGAATTGAAATGCTTCTGTGTAGTTCATTTTGTTTTAGCAAGTACAGTGGTATATGCTTTGTTTTAGATAGGATACATTTAATTTAAATAACTACCCTTGGATTGAATTATAGTATATATGAATTTATTATGATCACAAGTAACCCTCAAAAATCATTATGGGAAGACTACAGCATGTTTCCTCTGTATTAGCCTTCCACTTGTCATTTACATGTAGAGCTGCAACAGCTGTAGTTCTGTTAAGAGTCCCTGTACCTACACAAGATTAGTTAGTGCAATATATTTAGCTTAGTCTTTCACTGCACATAACCAGAAGATGCTTTAGTGTCAACTTTCACCACAGCAGCAGGCCAGGCTATAATTAACCTGCATCCTCCTTTACCAGGGAACAGCCAGCTGAGATTCCATTGGTTTGTGATCAAAAGAGGGCATAGAGTAGCCAAAGCGCTCTGTAGCAGCAAGCAATGAAGTACTTGATGGATCGCCTTACATGTTCATTAGATCATTTTAAAAGATGCAGCACAACCTGCCTTTGACAGTTCCAATGTTTATATCATCACCTATAAGATTTTTTTTTTTATTAGAGTAAAATGTTGCTAGGGTTTGTCTACATGGTGCATTAGTCTGCACCAGAGGGTGTAAACTGCAATATATGCTAGCTCTGAGCATTTCATGCACTAACTGGGCAACGGTGACCCTGCGGCATGCATTAAAAACTCCCTAGTGCACATTAAAGAAATAAGACTACATTAACGTGCACTAACATGTACACTAATGCATACCACACTCTCAGTGCATGCCTGCAGGATCCATGTGGGCCAGTTAGTGACCAATATGCTAACGCACTAGAACTTACTGTACACTCCTAAGCTGTGGACTGAAGCACTGTGTAGACAAGCCCTTACACTCTTGTGGCTAAGGGTCTGCACCCTCAGAAAAATAAATTGCACAAATCATACAGCATTTATCTGGTTGCTCACTCATACCACTTGCTGCTGACTAATATTCACTTCCTCACCTGAAATCAAGCTCCCCCTTCATCTTCCTTTCAGCATATGCCCACTGCTGCTGTTGCCCAACCTCTTGTATTTGCCAGAAACCAGAAGGAAAGGGTATAGCACACCAATATTGCATTGTATTACAAACCACTCTAGTTTTTGAAGTATGCCAATTTAGGCAGCAACATGAGATAAATATTTCAATGCAATAAAAAAATTAAATCAATAATGCTATTATAGTGTAGTCAGCAAAGAACCTCATTGTTTGAGTATTTTCCAGCATAAGATACAGTAAATTCAACCTCTCTCTATAATAAAATGGAAGTCCTGCAACAAAACTTAGTGGACTGCGAAGTACACAGCCTCACTGTATGATTAGCAAAGTCTGAAGTCAGTTTATGGATCTCTAGTTTAAAAGAGGCAGTTTTGTTCACTTATTTCTCAAGCAGGATTTTTGAAGTATTAGATTTCTTACTTCAGCATTAATCACAGACAGTTTGTAGTAACAGCTATATAAAATAAATACATTACACTGAGTATGTTCACTTTCTAATATATTCAGGTTACCTGGCTCCTGGCTACTACCGCAATTCTGTGAAGGTTACTATAGACTTAGTCAGTGAAAGCTGGTAAATAACTTTCCTAGGTAACTCTACTGATCCACAGATCAGCTAGCAAAGGCTCTGAATCACCATCAGTGCTTTCACACAACTAAACATACCCTCTAAAAGATGATGAATTATTGATTGCAGTACTCTTATAGGAAAGTGAATTTGAGAAGAAAGTTGTAGAACTCTGGTATGTGGACTGTATCTTAAAGAGCAGCTCCATCATTTTATGCACAGAAAATTGTTAGAGGAGAGTGGGGTTGATTTATAGAAAAATCCATGGCTGTTTTCTAATCTCCATCTTTATGTAATGAGGATACAACACATAAGGAAGTAAAAGAGGATTAGCAAAAAGGTCATCAGTCTGATTCTGAGCACAACCCCTAGTTAATATAATCTCTTAAAAATGATTAACTACAATTATATATTTATTAAACAAATTCCACAAATGCTCAAAAAGAAATGAAACTTACATAATGTTCCAATGTAGAAACTGTAAACAGTTTAGGTTTTAGCTGAATTAAAATAGTATTACATTTTACAAACTAAAATTTAACACACACTTATAAATTAGAGACCCACAAAGGTTAATAGTCATTTGCTACAAGTTAACTGAAAGAAAAATAAATGAAGAGAAGCTGCTCAACTCATCTTATATACTGCTCCAAACATTTTGAACCAGCATGTCCACATTTTCAAGATGAAACTCTGGGAGACCTATCCTGGGGGTAAGAACATACAGGGTACTGTATCGAATGTATATGGCAAAAACGGCATCAAATGCTGAATCCTCATCTCTCCATTCCTCTGTCTCTACCATAGATCTCACAGGGAAAAGGTTGGTTTTAGGCAACACTAAGAAAAGGCTGTCAAACTTGTGACAGACCTTAAGAAGCACTTGTACTTATGTAGCCTGTTCTCAGTTTCATGAACTCAGATGACCAACTGTTCCGAGATGGCCAATGTGCACAAGTTTTTAAAAAAACCTGGGACTATACAGGTTTCAGGAACATATGGCCACTCCCTATGTAGAATGGTACACAATACAGTTGGCTCTGAAACTGCCACATCTACTAAAAGATAACATTTAAATGAGGATTCTTCCAGCACTGTTAGTATTTGTTATATTTATAATATAAATCATAATTCAGTATTTAAATTTCTTCTCATGTTCAATATATCTGATCCCAAAAAGCTATATGGCAACATAATTTAAAGAAAAAGCATTAATATAGAGTCCTTTGAAACAGCAATTGCCAATTCCAACCTATGATGCTACCTCTACAGGAAAGCCTGCTGTAGTTAGTACAGTGTGCCTACACATACACATATAGTGCATGTGCTGTTCCTCTTCCTTCCTCCCCCATCTTTTCTACATTTTAGGATACATACTGTAAACAGACTTTTTCTCAAAATTGTACAACATGGAAAAAAACCCATCAGTTAACCCAATGTGTTTCATCACTCTGGGGGTGTGAAGTGATCAGCATAGTGGAATAAGGGCTCACAAATGGCATTGCACAACTGGTTGTCTGGATTTCAAGCCACCTAAGAGATTAATGGGATTACTGAGCATTTTAAATTAGTTCGAAGGTGAATGGCAGCGTTTTGTTCATTATTTGAAGGGTAACTTCATTAGCATTAATTGAATGGCTTTCAGGTTCTGATATACTAAGCATAAAGTTATGGCTCCAAAGTGAGGTGCTCAAAGTCTGACATTTCAATAGACAAAACCACTTGTCATTTTCCACACATTTGTAAAGCCCTAGGCTTGTAAATCTAAAAAGCTCATGAAATGGCCAAGTTAGTTTACAATATCAAATGAAGGAATTTTCACTACCACACCATTCTTCATGTCAGCTTTAACACTCCTGAACCTCTCCTACAAAACTGGCCATTTGATTATAGTATTTATGCTTATATGATCTGGAAGCATATGAAAGCTTCATGGTCTGTTCCGAAAGAATACTTAGTCATTAAGGTTGATGGAATTTTCTGAACTTCTCTGCAGTTGTGCCAAGAACTGTAGCTGGAAACGGACTTCTTCTGATTTTAGATTTTTAGGTACGTAGTGACAGAAGGGGCGGGGGGGGGGGAATGAGAAGATGCTAATATAACAGCTCAAAACCTTTTGATCAACTGAGAGAAAACAAAGGACTGCTCTTTTCTGAGAGAACATACAGCTGTTCCAAGTTAACAGTGACTGCCATTATCTGGAGAGCTTGTGAGAAGGGAAGCATTATAGCCCTTTTACTTCTTTAGTTTTCCTCTCATATAAACTGGGAAAATTTTGCTTTGGGGAGCAAGGGAATTCTGAGAAAGACACAGAGGAGAGAGCAAGTTCTGCAAGTGGTGATGGGAGGAGTGGTATGGACCAGTGTGCTACAATTTAGGGGTCCGATCCTCATTCAGAAGCATGAGAACTTCAGGCACCAGAGAAAAGAGCCCCACAGAGCCAAGAAGAAGAGGCCATATCCAAATCAACCTAGCCTAGGGGTAGAGATACATCAGTTGTAGAGACTATCCTCCTGAACTGATCAGAGGCAAACATTTCCATTTACACAGCCTAACAAATCAGAGCACAAGCAGCCCTAGTTTGTGCCACTAGGCCTGTGACGTATGCTAAATAGCCATGTGTATTCCTATGTAGGGAAGATGGCTCCCTGTTTCTTGGGCCACTGCCATCAGATAAGAGATAATCAGTCCTTGAAATGCTTAGATCCAAGGGTATAACAACAAATATCCTTGAAATGTTCAGAAATTTCCCAATATATCACAAATTAATATGTTCTGGAACCTCCCTCTCTTGGAGCTGGCCTCCACTCCCTATTTTAACACTATAACTAGGTAGCTAAAGAGGTGTTGATCATTTGCCAACAAAGATATACCAGTAAAAGCCCTTGTGAAGATGCAGCTATAGAGGTGCCTCTTAGCAACATAACTTACTTTGGTTCCTGACCTTAATAACCATATCTGTCCAAGTACTTTTATAGCTGTGCAACTATATGCACATTAGGGGTATTTTGCTGGTTTATCTATGCTAGCTGGCATTGTTCAAGTGGCAAAACTGAAAGCACAGACAAGCCCTAAGAAAAGCACTGCTGTTCTAAGTAACTTAGACTCCAAGGGCTCATTGTAACATTTTGCAGACATGCTTAGTAAATTATACTTAAAGAAACCCACTGTAGTGGGGCAGTTCAATGGAGGTTCTTCTACTTGGAGGAATACAGAATTGAACAACAGAATAAATCTGCCACTGAAGCAAGTCTCATAAGTCAGATTTTGTCACCACATATAAATTTGACTTCTGACCAAGACAAGAAAGGTAATTCTTACTGGCTGATCACATTACGTGACAAAGTTAGGTTCTGTAGTCTAGGCCTTCATGAACAACCACCTTAAGGCTTGAGCCAGCTTTGGCTGCGAACTGGAGAAGAGGAATAAGTCACAAGTCCATTACCAGAAATCACATTTTCTAACTTAGTGACTTTACCCCATGTGTTACCTGAACCTAGATTTCTTTGCGTCTGGGAATGAAGTCAGTTGTACTTACGAAAGTCCTTATGTGAATCTATGAGGCTAATTTTAATGAACGTAGTTACTGCTTATTTCAAAGACTGAACATGATGCTTGTTTGCTTCACATAGCTGCACCATGCAATTTTCCTAAAAATTGGGTATTTTTGAACTAAACTTTTTTCACAAGCCAAGTCAGAAGCCCTATTTTTCATCAAGATTTAACTTCATGGCAAGTTAAAATTCTGTTTTCTTCAAACTGAAGCAGTACTGAATATTTAATACAAAACAAATACTGTGTTATGCAACAAAAACTTGAAAATTTGAGTTTGAAATATAATGGCAAATCTATTAACAAAAAAGTCACAGTTGTTGCTTGCTGTGAAATGGCATCAGGACGTAGGCAACTTTCCTCAAGCCTAGCAATGGAAACTTGAGTACCTACAAATATAGACAGCAGCAAAGCAAGTGTTTTGAAAATGTCAGAAAGCTTAAATGTTGGATTTGTGCAGCTTTAAGAGGCAGATTATGGACCTATCGCCTCATGTCCTTTATCAGTACTCATTTTTTAAAATTATTTTAAGAAGAATCTAGTGTAACTTTAAGAGCAAACTGTTACAGGACTTTTTTCTAAGCAATAAGCAGGAAATACATTACATAACCACAGTTTTAGTACTTTAATGTTATTTTTAAAACTAAAGATACATCCATAGAAAAAACGATACTTAGACTCTCACTGATTTTTGTGAGTTACTTGGGAGCAGCTTGCAATCTAACAATTTTTTAAAACTAACTAATAAATTAAGATAGTACTTAACTATTAAAAATGCACAGTTATCAAACTATCTACATGTACTATTTATAGTTACAGCCTCTGAGATGTGGAGTGTGCTGTTTTTGCCTGGATAAATATTTAGGTTAACTATGTTCTCTTGCAGGGCTGGTCAAATCAATGTAGCTACTTGTCAGGTGGTGTAGTGAATGTTTGATGGCAAGTGGTGGGCTCACCAATCAATTTCTGTGGAATTTAAGCTTTCATTAAAAAGGCTTCTAGCCTTTGAGGGCATGTCTACATTGCAGTAAACATCCATGACTGGCTGTATCAGCTGACTCAGAGTGGAACCACAGGGCTAGAGAACTGCTGTGTAGACATCTGGGCTCAGGCTGAAGCCCGTGCTATGGGACCCTCCCCTCCTTATAGAGGCTGGGCTCTAGCCTGAGCTCAAATGTCTATCAGACTTCCAGGCGAAACTAAAATGCTACCTAAATTTCAGTAGTAACTGAATTGGTCTGGGCATTAGGTTTGTCGTTCAAAATTGGGGCATTTTTACTCAGCTTGTGTCACCCTGTAAGTGACTGCCATATAATACTTAGCTAATTAACTTCAACAGGTCTCTAGTATGGTTTCTCTCAGGAGTTAGCCTACTGTAAACAGTGGATGAATTCATAAGTATTGACACCAGTAGGCGTTAAAAATGTATTCTCCAAAGCTGAATTTCAAGACACTATTTAAAGGCTCCAAATTGTGTTTAAGTAAATCACTGATGTAACAAACAAGACAGTACTATTAAAGCAACAAGTTACAAATAGTGCCTCAAAATTAATTACTTGTGTAGATGGATGAATTTATAAGGCTCTTGAATGGTAAGAGGTAAGTTTTTAGAAGAGATTAGGACCAACCCCTTATTTGTGGCCATAAAACAAGGTATGCATGCAAATCAGAGTAAAAGTGCTTGTTCCTCTAATTACAGGATTTACACCCAATATCCAGCCCACATACAAGCAGCACTGGGGGTACAAAAATGAGACTGCAAGGTTTGTGAATGGAAGTCTGCAAAAGGGAGACTGTTATTCTGAAAATATGCTGCTCACATTATTGCTCCAATGAGGCTTCTAACATCAAGAGTATTTACAAAATCACAACTGTGAAAAGTTATATCCACTTACCATCATCTAAAGTGATGTCTTGCAATCCAATCGTTTGAAAATTCAACTCTCGATCTTCAGGTTCAGGTTTTACGTTAACAGCTATCCCGTCTGATGAAAATGGAGATGATTCGCATACACTCTGATGTACTAAAGATGAAGCTGCATTAAGACCCCGCAATCCAGGACTATGTGCTTGAGGGGAGTGTTGTCCCGAGTGGCTTATAGCTGTTGGGGGAGGTGATGAGGCAGGTCCTGAGCTAGGAGACTGGTATGGCATAGGCTGTAGCTGAGGAGAGGATGGTCCTGACAGTGGAGAATGGACCAAAGGATGGGAAGCTGTTGAGGATGGTGATGAAGCAGACCCTGGATTTGTAGAATGGTATGTGACTTGCTGCAACTGAGGGGAAGGTTGCCCAAGAGGCTGATCCATTGCAGAAGAGAGAGAACCCTGCCCAGTATTTGGACAGTGGTATCCCATTGATTGCAAATGAGGTGATGATTGTCCTGAATGAGTGGGATGTGCCAGTGGATGTCCTACTGTACATGAAGCTGTCACTGAGCCAGGATTTGAAGAATGGTACTGCATTGGTGGCAGAGATGGGCAGCTAAGATTTATCAAATGAGGTACAGCTGCATCTTGTTGAAATGTAATAGCATCAAATCCTTGGCTGGAGGCAGAGTTTATGGGAAGACCAGGCTGTCCATTGTACATAACATTAGATTGCATAGGCTGGTAGGAAGGCCTCACAGGAGGTGCTGATGTTACTTGGAAAGACTGGTGAGCCACAGGAGGCAAAACATGACATTCATCACCTGGACTGATGTTTCTACCTTGTATGTGAGACAGATGGGATACTGCTGATGTCACCATAGACGTATACGGTTGCTGAACTGGGCACACAAGGCTTCTGGGTGATGTTGAGAGTAAACTATCATGTGGGTGGCCTGGATCTGCAGAAGACAGCTGAGTTCGGATGGAGTGCAGGCTCTGAACACTGCCAGTATGTGGCAGGGACAAAGATGGAACAGCAGACAAATCCATTTCATCTCTGTGCTCTTGTTTCATTAAAACTAGAAAGATTAATTAAATCAAAATTATAATTCTAATTCTGTATTATGAGACACAAGAACATACTCTAATTACATAGCATTTGCGTGCAAATGCCATCCCACTGCTTTTGTATATACTCATGTCTTATACACTCAGCTTGTTTTTCCCATTCTCTAACCACTCGTTCCTTTTGTCTCCCTCTTGTTTCTCTCTTCAGTTCCTGAATTGTACTTCCTGTCATGATGGCCCCTGTGCTTGAACAGTTTTCCTTCAGCTCCCTTCTTTCCTCTTCTCGTTAGGAATCCCCATATTCTCCACTGACTGAACTACTGTCTGGTGAGCCAGGGGACTAGATGACCTCCTGAGGTCCCTTCCAACATTAATCTTCTATGATTCTGTGCACTGTATTGATCTGGAGGAAAAAGTTACTGTACTACTGTTTGCTGTGGGTCTAAGCTCATTAGACTATTACAAGTGGCTCCAACTTTTATATCGGGTCTACAATTAAATGTTTTACCAATATAGCTATGTTGGCTAGGAGTGATGGGTTTCTTTCTGACAAACTATGCCAGAAAAAGCCCTGCTGTAGACACAGACATTGCTTTTACCAGTATAGCTTATTTCACTTGCTGAACTGAGGTCTCCAGGATAAACCATCCTGGAAAAAGCACTTTGTGGCTAGTATTAATACGTGTATGTTAGAAGAATTTTCCTGGTATAGCTATACGAAATTACAAGAACTATTAGGGTGAATTATGGAGCAAGAGCTAATCAGTTACTTCTATTCTTTGAGCAGCGTAACAGCTGTCAACTAATCTGAGCTTGGTCGCTCTATAAGAGTAGCTGTTGGGTGACAATGAGTTTATTATAAGCTTAACTGACAGAAATAAAGGTATCAAAGCTGCTTACATCTAAAAGATACATACTAATCCATGCAGAAATGGCTACTATTTTTTGTTGTAAATATTTGAATTTGAAGTGTCTGTTCTAAAATAAGGAATAAAACTCAACTTGATGTTTTTCATTTTCATACTTGTAGATCTGAATGACCTTCTTAAGAAGGCAAGCAAGATTTTGTATTACATATTGATGGTTTAGCAAAGAAATAAAAGTGGTATGATCTTGAGCCCATCTATTTATAAGCCCAAGAAGTACTTCAGCTTTTTAGCAACATTGGTAGGTTGTGATTACTGCAAAATTAGCTGCAACTTTGAACACCAGCACAAAAAATCTCTCTGGATGATGAACCTCATCATCTTACAGAGATTGATTTCTTCAATACAGGTTATCTGTGGGCTTTTGATGCTGTGCACGCTGTTGTATATGGCTGCATTTCTATTATACACAAACATTTCATTTCAAAATTACTGCAACTTCTCTAAAATTACCCATTAAGAAAAAAGTAGTACGGTGAATGTAAATATTTGCCTTGTAGCACAGCAGTAAGTCATACAGAAAATACCAGAGTTTAGAAGAGATTTATCTACTGAGGCAAAGGATGTAGGGTGCATTGGTTTAGTCAAATGGATATTTATTATGGTGGGAGAACAGAAGTCCAAAATGACATGACAAATTAAGATATATAGGATTAAGCTTTTTTTCATTACTGCCAAGCTTCCATTACCATAACACAATGGAAAGTAAGAACAGAAGTCCCTCTTCTCCACAGCATGTCTTGTAAGAATTTCCCTTTCCTGAACTGGTTGAGGCAGAACAAATATTGACAGCCAGCCTGGGGCCAGAACGATGTATTGCAAAGCTGGAAAAGACTAACTAAATAAATTCTTATGTCAAACATTAAACACACAAACCTTTAACAGAGCCTTAGGAAATATATAAATATGCCTTTATTTCAAACATCTTCCCCTCACCCCCAACTTAATACGGGAAGCCAGAGGTGAGATCCAACTACTTCAGTTCTGAAGCAAGTAAGTCCTTTCTGAGTAGGCCAGAAGATCAGACATGGAACGTATTACACAGAAAAGCGAGACGCAAGTAGTAAAGTTTTCCCCTAACATCCCCCTTCCAGTCTGACACTGCTCCAGCTGCTGACAAACTCCTAACCAAGGTGATTGCTATTAAGAAAGTCACTGAGAGAGACAGAAGGTAGGCCAAAACAAAGTGTAGACATTCAAATGACTGCTTTAAGTCAAGTCTCCAAGCACAAAAATCAAGCTCCAGGAAGGAAACCTGTATATCATGGGAGGACTATCATGTGTATCTGTTTAAGGTATCTTTCGACATGGTGAGAGTTAGAAATCTTTGTTGGTTCCTTACAAAACACTTGCTGTGAAAGTGACTTGTTTCCTCAACACACTGGGTTTGAGGCCATCAGCCAGCTCATCTTGTACAACAGGGATCTTGAACACACAGCCTATGGGCCGCATGCAGCCCCTAAAGCTATTTCCTGCAGCCCTCAATGACAGTATTGTTACCCATATTTGCGATAATGTTGTATGAAAAGGTTCCAGTGGTGCGGCCCTTGGGCTAACATACTAGCCCTCATGCGGCCCTTGTGTGATTTGAGTTTGAGACCCCTGTTGTACAAACTCCAAATAATCTTTATGTTGACTGCTTTGGTATTAATAAAACTTCATTAGGACCAGCACATAATTTTTTTCAGGTGATCCACTATATATTAGTGGTGGAAGGTTTCCGTAATATCAAAAAAGTATCCAGAACTCGAGAATCCTAGAGACCTCAATTTTCCCTTTCCACCTTACATGTTAAGTTTTATTGGAACTAGGTATGAGAAGCACCTTGGCTTTTGGCTCAGAATTTCTTCTCAGGTTGCTAACAACAGAGAGGGTTTCATTTGCAACTTACATCTGAGAACTATGGTTAATCTGCAAGGCCAACATGGAACCATTGTGATGACTAAACTTCCCTAAAGGAATGGACCATAAAGTCATTACCAAAGGTTAAGGGAGAAGAGGCATAAAGTAAGCCTTTGTTATAGAGCAGTGGTTCTCAACCACTGTGTCGGGACACATTACTATGTTGCCACACAGTGGTAAGTGTGTCAGAGAGCCAGGCAGATAGCTGGATTTGGCCTGGAGGGGGTGGGCTGGTGTGTCCTGTAGGCTCTCAATATAACACCAAGTGTGTCATGACCTGTAAAAGGCTGAAAACCACTGACATAGAGCATTGACTGCTTCCTCTTCAGGTTTTTATCTCATCACAAAGAACCTGCAGGCCTCAAAATTCTCAGATTGTCTGTTGACAATTTTAGTTTAAAACCAAACAGACCCACCTGCATCCTCTGAAGGAATTAGCGTGTCTTTGAGCCAAGGGGGCAGAAACTTCGACAGACACCTCTGACAGACTGACCAAATTTCTTTTGTATTAGGGTAATGTATAGAACCTCTCATTTAATCTGTTGCAATTCTTGGCCTTGATAAAGAACTCCCACTCAGTTAAATTTGCCAAATGCTGGTTGGTCTGAGCCAGATAATTCCTCTTCCTCTAAGGAAACTAAGCTGGATGATGAGGAGTCATTTTTCTTATTCCCTGCTCTCTTGGCTTAAACAAACAAACAAACAAACAAAACCAACCAACCAACCCACCCACCCACCCTAACCCAAAAGACTTAAGAGAAGTGGTGTGTGCTTTGTTTGTTTCTTTAAATGCTGGAAATAAGTTGGGATAGGACAGGGAGGGGGGAGGAAGATACCCCTCTTCTCTGACTTCTCCTTTTTTCAAGTGACCTAGTCCCTGCAGGAGCACGTTTCTCTTTGCTTGGCGGGGGATTCTGGGCCAGAGTCTGAAAAAAAGATTATTCTGGAACTTGCATCCTTTCAAAATCATTTATCTTCCCTTTCTCCCTGCAAGTCTCAGCTACTGGTTTCTACCTTATGAGTGTTCCCTCCAGCCTTCCAAAAAAAATAAAAAATAAAAAAAAAATTGTGGGAGAGAGGAGTAATCTTATGGTTTGGTAATGTCCCGACTCTATTCTTGAAGTGGAGGGACCCTTTAGGATGGGTATTACTGAACTCAGCCCCACGGAATTAAAAAAATTACAGTGCTTTCCAAAACATTCTTCTCTGCAGCTGGGAAAGTCCAGTTCTAAAACTTCTGAGTAGGAAGGAGTAATACTTGAGTGCTGTGTGTGTGTGCATGCATGTGCAAAACACATTTCAACCTGTTTTAGGAATCTCCAAATAATCAAATTCATATTTTCTGGTAGTTCTATCCTGAAACTCTTTGCTACCAAAAGGAGACCCCTAATATGCTAGATGCAATCCCAGCCTGTCACTCTGCTGTCAACCAGCAGGGCACGGGGGGAAATGCCCCACAGTACAAACTGCCAGACATGGAAGGGTATAGGGTGAGAATTTATGTGGAAGTTTGGGAAGGGAAAAATGAATAATTATTAAATACAATTTAACATTTTACTTATATGATATGCTGTAAATTAGCCAAAGATCTTCCTATTGCACCAAGTCTTTTTCAATTAAGAAATAGGTAAGGTGCCTTGGCAACTTTCATTATCTCACAAGAAATTTATTTTAAGTGCATCTAATAACACTTCCAAAAAAACTTAAGAGGGGAAAAAAAATCCAGGTGATATACATTTTGAATTGAGTGGGTCCTGTATCTTGTAAAATTCTCCAAGTCCTGAGGAGAGCAAAAAGTATTGCCTTTAGGTGGACCTAGTAATAATAGACCTTTCAACACACTGTCCACTTAGCTTTCAAATCTTCCAGATGGAACACACCATGTCCTATGAGATGCTCCTCAGTGCTTTTAATGTGGGCACTGAAATAGATTTAAAAGGCAGCACTGTTCCTAGCTCTCTCAGACCATCTCATGGTTTGGTTTGATACAGAAGGCTGACTCAGCTCTGACTGGCCATGTGGAATATAGAGCAGAATTTCCATAAAGGAAGTTGAAGCTTAAAAAAGGTTCCCTTATATAGGTAATTTTTGACCATCATAAGATCAACAATTAAGCCCTCAAGGAACTATTTGTGGATCTCACTGAGAGTGCTGGGTCTCAATTTGTAGTGAGTGAGGCTCACCTGGAGGGCTCTACAAACACAGATCTCTAATTTGAGATGTCTTTTCCTGAAGGAATGATGACAGAAAGTTCCCTAATAATTTGTATTGAGGATTCCAGGAATGTCACTCTAGTCTTATTTATCCAGCATGCTCCTCTAATCCCATAAGCACAGAGTATTGGGAGTGGGGACAGGAAAATGACTAGTTTGCACTGAAAAAATGTTAGTAGCACAAGACAGCACGCACACTATTTCAGTATCAATGCTTTCTAAAGGTCCACCCACAGTGAGGCATGCCTATGCACCCATAAACATGAAAATATGCAAGCAACAGTTACCTTTTATAGAGAAAAACTGGAGTAGTCCTCTCCCCCCGCCCCGTGCTTAGTACTCTGCTTACACAGAGACTTACTTCATACAGTAAAACCTCAGAGTTACGAATAGCTTGGGAATGGAGGTTGTTCATAACTCTGACAAAATGTCAACTTTTGAAAGAACAGCCATAATTGAACATTTATTTAATAAAATGTTAAAACGTTACTATGCAGAAGAAAACAGCGCTTTCACTTTACATTTTAGTAGTTTATATTTAAAACAGTGCTGTACATATTGCCCCTTCCCCCTCCCCCCCACCTCTTCTCTGTGACTGCCTGATTATGTACTTCTAGTTCCAAATGAGACTGGTCAATTCATAATATTGGGGTTTGTAACTTGGAGGTTCTATTGTATTTCTTTTTAGCTTCCGGATTCTTTTTAAAACAGCCACAGAAGTTGTAGGTTGACACATTTTCAATGATTTCAGTCTCCCCTCTTTTTTAAGTCAAGCTATGGTTCACTGGTAATCATGGACTGTTAATAAGTACAAACAACTGTTTCCTGTCAACACCTGTACCAATCAATTATTGACTTACAGCATGCATGTTAAAACGAAAACAGGAAACCAATCAAGTGGGCGTTCAGTGTGGCTGTAATATAGCTTCTGTTACAACTTCACTTCCTTCCTTTTTATTCTGGACACATTTTAAGCTGGTAGGTTTCATTCCAATATTTTAAGAGTAGTTTTTGCAGGGAAGTGTCACCTTATGATTATTTTGAGTTTAAGAATATTGTCAAGCAGCTGACATTCTTTTAAGAATATGATAAAGTGTGTTATTTTACATATTGTTTAAAATGTTGTTATGGTAATGATAAAACTAATTCATTTATAGTTAACCAGTTAAGTATAATTGTTTTAATTATGCTTAAAGGTACAACATGTGTAATTTTTGGCATATAATAATAGAAACTGGATTTTGCTTTGTTAGTCTGCAGTGCCTGTTAGGACCATCTATTAGTTTTTTGACAGATAGTTGTGTATGTCAAGTTCTGCAATTTCACACTAATAATGTGTACAAAGTAACATTGAAGGGAACTTCCCTTACAATGATCATTGATTCTTAATGAATTTGTTCTTTGAACTGGTTCTTAATAAATATCTGACTGCTCTTTACAGTCCATTAGGAACTTTAAATCCACTTGGAAAGCCATCAAAAAAGAATAAATGCTACATATCCTGCATTAAGATTTTTCTCAATATTAAAAACACTCTTCCTAAGATAGGTCAACTGCAATATGCCATTCTCACCAAGTTCCAAGATTAGCTCTTGCCACACTGCAAGATACCTATGGAACATATTTTTTGTCCTATATCATTCGATGTCTAACGTTGTCTATTGACTACTGAGAGACAGGTTGCACTGTCAAAATGGGGACTTTCTATTCCTCTATCAGGGGTGTCAGCAAGACACATGACTCTTGAGTGGCACACGGCATCCTGCCTGGCCACCACTGATGCTAGGGGGCTGCAGAATCTGCCCCAGCCACTGAACAGGGGAATGCCCCACCTGCCACTGACACGACACCAGCACTGGGAGAGGGTTGGGGAAGGAGAACATGCATGGTCCTTTATAAAGACTTCCAGTCCCTGGCTCCATGATATGTGATGGTACTCCGGAATTCACTACATAGCATCACTAAGTGGAGCCAGAACAGAATCATGAAAAACGGATCACTGAGCATTTAGATTCCACGGGCCAAGTAGCTACAGGAATCAAATAATTAAATAATTTCATTAAAAAATTGCCAAAATAAAAATTCTGAATTGTACCCAGACTGTTCCTGTCTTGTCACTACATTCTGTTGATTCATAGATCAAAAGGGGATAGTAGCACTTCAATGAAACTTTGAATCTGGGTCATTTAACCTGTTAGTCGCTTAATCTTTTCTGGCTAAATGTCACAACCTTATTCACAGTATTTCAGACTACCACACTGGATTCAGGGTTGTTACAAAATACAAAGGCAAATACTTAATCACAAATTCCCAAACTAATAAAAGCTTATCTACTACTAATAAAAATATATCTACTTGTCCAAGGAAATGTATTTTGTATGGTATCCAAGAAATATTCAATTTTAGTAATTTTTTAAAAGCGTACACATTAACTAGCTTGTAGTACAAATGAGAAAACTGTGTGTACCTGGTGTATAAGTGAAACGTTGAGATTGGCTTTTTTTCCTCTTCCCGTTGCAAAGATAAAACTGCACCTGGACTGCAGCTGTGATCGTTTTGTTATGGTACGGAGGAACTTCAAGAACAATGTTAGCCTAAATGAAAGTTGAAACAAGATAGATTTACATTTTAAATGTAATGCTAATACACCTGCTAAACAAAAAATACTGCATGAATGCTGACTGCAATGGTAACTCAAATGGTAATTTTTTGCTGGATGGGGCTGTTGTTTCATGCATCTACTAAACTAGAACAAAATATAATTTAAGCCCTGAGATGGAGGAACCATTTTTGCATATTCTAGAGATTGTGTTTTCATTTAAAAGTACACTTATGTGAAGTACTGATTTTTCTTCAAGAGTACACGAATGCCATAGTAGCAGACACTAAATTTCACACCATTGACCTTATAGGAAGGAGTCTAATGCAATGAAAATTACTTCTCACTTACACATTTATTCTAAAATTTCCCTTCCAGTTTAAAAAAAAAAAGAAAAAAAAAAGGTGTATCATTTCATTTTCTTAGGAAGCAGCAGCAACCTAATGACCACTTTATATTATGATGACAATTTTGGAAGTCTCCAAATGAAATAAGTAAACTTTAAAACTTGTTCATACATCTTTTTTATAATTTACTTTATAGTAGGAGTCTGAATCGAAAAACAAGACAAGGAAAACCAATCTTTCGCTTAAAAAAATAAAAGCAGCTTTCTAAAGACAGACAAAGGTTTCTCACCCCATGACACTTTTCCCTAATTATCTTCCCTTCTACTTCCCACTGAGGTCGTCCATCTGTTGAAAGAAGTTAAATTTATAAGAAATTCAAGCAAAAAAACATTTTCTGAAGTATTTTGACTGAAAGTGAATACAATTCAAAATACAAAATTTCAGGAACAAAAGGATATTACAGAATTATTGTAAAAAGACTCCAGAATTCTTAAGAGTTTCTACCGCTGGAAACATCCAAGGCTCTTCATTTACTTCAATGAAATTTAACCAAAGTTTTCTTTCTAAACAAATCTGAATCACTTAGGATTTCTACATACATTATATTGTGAGTTGACACTACAGTCAGTGTGTAAAAGTTCTTTTACACTGTTATTTAAACAGAACGAGAAAATTCATGTTTTCCATTATGATTTTAAAATATTAAGCATATTAAAATAAATGTAAGGTCACATCCTTAACTCATGTGAATCAGTGTAATTTAACATCAGCTGCTTATTTGGCCTGTGTTACTTAAATTACATGAGTCAATTAAAATCTATTTAAATATATTTATAAAAAATACATTGATGAAAAAAGTAGTGTGATGCTTGTTTAAATGTAAACCAAACAAGGAGTCCTGTGGCAACTAAAGTCTAGGAAATGCATTTATTGCATGAGCTTTTGTGGGAGGAAAGTCCCACTTTGACAAGAACATCACACAATGAATAAATTTGTTACTCTCAGTGCCACAGGGCTCCTTGTTTGTTTTATCGAACTAGACTAACCTGGCTGTGCCTTTGGAACTTGTTTAAATGTGTGCATATTTTTCATATATAGAAAAATTTATACAGGGGGGGACCCATTACCGCGCGGCCGGTTTGCATGCGGAACTGGTTAATGTACGGTAACGGGATGTCCCCCAAAAGGCCCCACAGTAACGCTTGGGTCCTGTTAACGCACCTTGTGTAAACAGGACCATGAGCATCGTTGTCCTGGAGATGGGCCCCAGGCACTGGCCCAGGCCCCTCTCCCCAGCCCCGCTTCTGTGCTGGGGTCTGAGCCGGCCTCAGGTGCCTGATGCTGCCAGCCTGGCCCCAGATCCCCGGCTGGGGCACAGCAGAGAGTGGCAGCCGCAGTCGTGGATGGCCGGACCCAGAACACAGCTGGAAGCAGCCCCACCACTGCTCCCTGACATGTCCCCGGACGGGGATCTGCGGCCAGGCTGGTGGCAGCAGGTGCCTGAGGCCGGCTCAGACCCCAGCACAGAAGTGGGGCCGGGGGCATGGCCTGCGGCCAGGGAGTGGGGCCTGGGCCGGTGCCCTGGGAAAGGCCTTCTGGTCCCACTTATACGCGGGCTGGTTTACGTGCGGTCACCGGGGACTTATCCCCCAACACCCGCGCGTAAACCAGTCCCCACTGTACTACTAATTCTAGAAGCAAGCTGTATAAACAGGGGATATCTATATGAACAGGGACTGTATTTGGTACTGGTATAATTGCTACTGGACTATTATGTCCAGTTTTAGGGTTCACAATTCAAGAAGAATGTTGATAAACTGCCAAGTTCCAAAAGGGCAGGGTGTTAGTCTAGTTTAGTAAAACAAACAAGGAGTCCTGTGGCACTTAAAGACTAACAAATTTGTTAGTCTTTAAGTGCCACAGGACTCCTCGTATATTTTACTGATAAACTGGAGAGGGTACAGAGAAGAGCCATAAAATGATTACATTCCTTACAGCACTGGTTTTCAAACCTTTTTCTTGGGACTTACTTGAAAAAAATCATTTATGCCCATGACCCAACAATTACATTTTTGAGTAATGCCATTCCAGTCTCGGCAGTGGCAGCAGGGGGTGCCGCAACCCAGTACCTGAAGGTCTGTGACTTTGTATTGGGTCCTGACCCCAAGTTTGAAAACCTCTATCTATTTAGCTTAGTAAAGGAAAGTTTATGGGGCAGCTTATACATAATCCAAGTACCTAAACTGGGAATAAAAACTGATATTGGGCTTTTCAGTTAGACAAAGGTAGGAAGGAGGACCTCCGCATTTCCCACTGTGAAACTTAAAAAATTTGCTAGCTACTGTAGGTTAATTTGATACTACTGTATTATTCATGGTATAAGAGCAATCTGAAGTTGTTAATTTTTCTAAAATGCCTGAATTCATTATAGTTTTATTAAGAAAAATAGTAAATGCTTTTAATAAAAGATATATTAAAAGAATATATGCAATCTAAGCACTTGAAAAGACTTTTTTTTATAATACAAGGCAAGAATTTAGGCACTTCAAGTTCTCATCTTTATTAGTCCGTATGTATGCCAGTTAAAATATAAAAGTTGAAACCCTGAGAATCAATAGGATATGCACAGGTATGATGAAGGCAACACCACATTTTTAGGTACTCATACGTTTACTTGACTAGTTATACATGAAAATACCCAATATAAATGCACAAATTGGGTATGGATATGAGCAGGCGGCCAGTTCAGCACCTAGCTCATTACGTATTATAAGTATCTGATTTTTGCATACATCTGGCATTATATTTACCTGTGCAACTTACACACAAGCAAATATACATGCTTAACTTTAACAAGTAACATGTGTGAACCAGATTTTTACACATCTGTTGACACCTTACGTAAGTGTTTTACGTTGAAGGCATTCTTGATTACTTACGATTTTTAGTTTTTTATTTTTAGGCTTTTAATTGTTAGGGTTATTTACATGAACACTCTCTGTTTAAGAATTTTTCATGATGTTGCTTTCTGTAGCTGAGGCCTCACCTGACATGAGTAATTAAGACATAGAAGATAAAATTAGGGCAAGTAAACAGATTTTTAAGCTGAGAACACAACATTTGTACAAAATAAGATAAGTAAACAGATTAGGAAGTTAAAAAGATCATGTCTCAGCCAACTAAATTAAGAGGGAGAACACCTAAGTATTCATTTACTAAAAAGGGAAAATTAGTAATATAGAGAAGAGGTAAAGACTAGGTTAAGAAAGATAATGCATGCATAGACAGAGCATGGTGCACAGTAATAGTTCCTGCAAAGTGCAATGCAACGTACAATAAATGCGACATAATGTATAAATGCATATAAAGCAAGAGATTTTCTGTGCACCTCTGGATGTGTGGTAGGCCCTATATCTGCCCCTTATGTTTGAGTCCGATTAAATCAGTATAGCTTGCTGTATGCCACATTAAGACACCCGAGTGACAAAATCTGGAGTTGAACTGAGTTTTTTTGGATCCCAGAGAAATGTATGAAGAGTTCTCCCACAACTGGACAGGACATTTTGGATAAACAGAGTGGAAAAGTTCTCCAACGGAATACCAACAATTCCTCACCTGAAATCAGGCTATCATAGCTAATTCCTAAGCAACATTTAAATTACATGGGAGCACATGACTCAAGTGGTCAACAAATAACTGGAACAGATATCAAATAATTTCCTTTATATTTCATACAAATTTTTTTCTAGTAAAACACAAGAGAAGGGGAATGCACAATACATACAATGTGTAAGCAGAATTTTCTCTACAGTTCCAAACTTCCAATGAGGGACCAGTTTGTCTGTAATCATCTTCCTGAGACAGCAACTGTACTATTTTCATTTTGAGCAGTTAATCAACAGAACACAGATCACTGATTAAACTAAAGCCTCAGATTACAATTTGGAAAGGTTTTAATTTCCAGAGGGGTAGCTGTGTTAGTCTGTGTACAGCAAAAACAATGAGAGTCCTGTGATGCCTTAAAGACTAATACATTTCTGCATCTGATGAAGGGGGTTGGAGCCCATAAAAGCTTATGTCCAAAGAAATTTGTTAAAAGGCCACAAAAACTCTCAAAGGTTTTAAGGCATCCACTGCTGAAACATTCATAATTCCATCAGTCCCTCTTAAAATGTTTTTAAAAAAAGTAACTTACCCTGTCCTTTTTCAACAAATACAATTTTTGATTCTGGAAGAAAATTAGATCCAGTCACAACCATTTCATGGCCTCCGTTTACCGAACAACTGTTGATGCTGTATTTTTCTATTTGAGGAAGTTCCTGGGCAGATCGCTGAGCTTTAAAGGAAAAAAAACATTTAACTACTCACATATTTTGAGTCAAACTAAAATTACTAAATAACCTGTGAAGGCTGATACAGCATGCAGTCATGAAACTTTACAACAGGTTAACTGCATACAATGGATTCATGTTTCAGTTTAGGATCTCTGTTTAAAGCATTTCTGAATTATTTTAAAGTCAAAACAATTATTAGTACAGACCCCACCTGACTCTGTGTGTGTGTGTGTGTGTGTGTGTGTGTGTGTGTGTGTGTGTGTGT